>BMAO01039138.1:0-22606 GCA_019973975.1 Trichonephila clavata
AATAAAAAATAAAGGTGAATTAATAAGAAATGAGTAATTAATTATTATTTATTAAAAACTTTTAAAAATAAACGAGAACCAGTAACTTTTCTATCCGACAATATCTTGTCAAATCCCCCCCCCCCCCCGGTGAATTTTTCAGTCTTCAATTCTAAGCAGCACCCGATTTTTAGTAGCATAAGGGAAGTAGTGCGACTTAGATTCGAATAAATATGGCAATATCGCGATTTTAAAGTTTTTGTATCTTTAAGTTTGCCTTTTTTTCTATTAAAAATTACTGTCTCTGACATTTTCTATCATTGAACATTTTCAATAACCTGTTCTTGACTAAATGTTTAATATAATAGTCTCTGTGTGATTTCTTTGCGGAATACATTTTGCACATATCAAATTTAGAATCAAAGTTTATTCAAAATATGTCCATTTTAGTTAAATATATGATAAAAAATTTTAAGTAGTAAATTTTTTATATAACTTTTTTATGAAAAAAGAAATATGTGAGGCATTACCGTATGAACAGATATTTGCTGCTCATTGGAGTTTTTCTTTTAGTACTATAGTTAAGATATTGATTTTTATTACTAGTTTGTTTTTAAATTATAAAACAAAGCATTCACACAGATCTGCTGAATAAACTTTAAAAAAATTAGTTTAAAAAAATTAAAACTTAATTTTCTAAATATTTAAACAGTGTTTTCATTTTTACATCAAATATATATAATTTTTAATTTTGGAAGACTTTTAAAATGAATGATTTATTTTATAAACGAAGTAAAAATTAATTGTAATAATTAATAATGTTTGCTTTTTTTTAATCTCGCAATTGCGAATCGAATTGCTCGATTTTCAAATGTTAAGAAGTTTTACATTTCTTAACTTTTCCATTAATCATTTGCTCAGAGAAGTTCATAATCAGTTATGAACTTTTTACACCTTGGGGGGGGGATGTTTCTATCCACTAGAAAACTTGTCAATCTAATTATTACAAAGCTATTTTACCATAAATTATTGTTTTAAGACAATCTGTTACTCAATATAATTACTATGTGATAAATTACTTTGTTTAATTGCAGCTTTATTATCCAAAAACCGTTTAGCATCCTTCCAAAGGCAACTCGTCATGTCATGATGTCAATATCTCATGGGAATTTCACTTCGGATGGGACCAGAAAAACACTTGGTCGGATGTCTTTAGGAAAGAAAAATACAAAAAAGGGGAGAAAAAGGAAACTTTATTGCTGTGGGGTACTGAAACAGATAAGAGGGGAAGAAGCGTAGGGAGATGTGTGTGTGTGGGGGGGGGGTCTCAACTTTCCGTGATTTTTGAGGTCTTCTAATTGGATGGTGTTGAATAATCATTCTGACTGAAGTAAAATACGTTGCTCGTCTTAGTCACTTTTGAAATTTAGAGTAGGAACCTTTATACTTCTTATACGACTTATTTCACAACTCATCAACTCACATGGATGTTATTGCTATTTATAAATTATATAAAAGTGCATATTATTAGAACATGTAAGAACAATCATTATTTAACATAGATAAAATTTTCGATTCCATATTAAAACAATAGTCCTTTCATACTTATATTTTTTTAGAAAAAGGCGAGATAAAATGCATATCAAAGAAATTTACTTTTTACTTTGTAGAATCGGTGAATAAATAAGAATTATTCGACAAGAAATGTTTTATATATCAGTGAAAAAAGAAACCAACATTTTTTACTATTTTGATACTTTTTTTGATTGATGATTGTTATGCATCTTCCAAAACTAATAAGATTGGAAATTTTTGACACATGTTAGGAATATTATTTTTTTGTGAGAGAAGGGGATAAAAGAATAAAAAAAAAATTTCCCCAAAGACACCATACTCACCAATTACATAGAATTTATTTTTACATGGAATTCATAGCAAATTATGAAAATTTATTTGTAAATTATATGCCAGCTTAATTCTGGAAAATACAACATATAATTTTTTATGGTACTATATTTTTCGATAAGAGTAAAATTGCTTCATACTATTAGTCCACTTTTAATACAACATTTGAAACATGAAACTTAATTTTTCACTACTGTCTACCTTTTCTTCTGTTTCGTTCTCCTCAGCATTCATATAGTGCAGTGGTCTTCAAACTGTGTTTCACGGAACCCTGGGCTCTCAAGGTTACCCAAGTCACAATAAACAATCGAAAAAAGGAGATTATAAATGTGTATGTAAAATGGATTGAAGTTTGTATAACTACAAGTATCTTTTATAAAAAGCTCATTTCATTCATTAAACTTTAAAATTCTATTTGTACTCTGTTTGTAGTTCTATTTATAAATCTGTCGAGAGCTTAAATGCTCTTCTGTTGGTGTGATGTGGTAGTTAGGAAAGGGGATACTAGCTCAGGTGTCGTCCTCGTCACTTGACCATGGTTCAAAATTACTGTCTGCAGTGCCGGTTTAAGCTCATTTCGATGCCTGGGAGTAGAAGATCCACAGATACTCTTGCTCTGGAGAAGCCTAATTTATAACTAGAAAACCTGTTTAAGTCCAGCCTATCCGGGCTCTTCCCGGCCCAGGGCGCCCGCCCCAAGTGCCCAATGGATAAACCGACACTGACTGGTATTTTCTAACATTGAACATTTTCAATTCCCTGGTCAAGTCTGACTAAATTTTTAATATAATAGATGCTGCGGTTTCTTTGCGCAATACATTTTACACATATCAAAGTCAGAATTAAAGTTAATTCGGAATATATCCATTTTAGTTAAATATGTAAATAACATTTTTAAGTAGTAAAATTTTTATAAAATTCTTTTAGTACTATAGTTAAAATTTGATTCGGTCTAGTTTATTTTTAAATTAGAAAATAAAGTATTCATCCACTGAATAATCTTTTAAAAACACTTTCTTTTAAAAAATTAATTTTCTAAATATGTAAACGGTGTTTTCATTAGTTCACGACAAACATTGGTCCGAAGTCTCTAGGAAAGAAGAGAAAGGTACAAAAAAAGGGGAGGAGAGGGTAGGAAACTTTTATTGCTCTGGGGTAATAAAACAGAAAAGAGCTGAAGAAACTGCAGAGTGTGAGGGGGGAAGGGAGTCCTCTCTTTTGGTGATACTTGAAAAGTCTTCTGATGGGGTTTTGCGTAGAACAGGGATGGCCAACCCAAATGACCTTGCAGGTCACTTCGGAAAAACATTACAATTCAGCGGGCCACATATAAAAATATATATCTCTATGATAGATTTGGATTTATTACAAGCATTTATTGGAGTAAAATTTAAAACAGAACGAATTATTATTGTTTTCATTATTTTTATATGTATACAAACAAAGATATTATAATAATGAAAATGCAATGAATCAAATAATATTATTTAAATTTATTTGATTAGTGAGATATTTGTTTCTCAACTCTTTCACTGAGTTTTTGCAATAGATCTCAATGCATATATTTGTACATCGTAATTGATGCTGCAGGTTTTCGTCCGATAAGTTTGAGCGCAATTTCCTGTTAGATTAATTTCATTTTCAAGGGAAACAAGTAATATAAAACAAATTTTAAGACAATTCCTACTTTGAATGAATGAATACAAAGTATTTTATCAACGATTGAAAATTTCAACAAGATATATATAGATATATGTATAGGGAGAGAGTGAACTTATAGTAGGAATTGAAAAAAAGCATGATTTGTCGAATTGTTGTAACAATGCGCACCCGGTTTGGCTAGTTTGGATGAAAAACTGGTTTTCGGTGCCAACTTTTGTCATTGTTTTTAGCATTTTACAATGTTCCAATAATGGAGACGAATCTAAGTTGGTGTCGAAAACCGGTAATTAATTTATTTAATTAATTGGTAATTAATAGATAAATATTTGAAAATACTGTATTAGCATCAAGTGTCATCCACTACATAAAACAATACTATTATTTTGTTTGCCAAATATGCGTAAAAATTAAAATATCTTATGGTTATTCCAACGGTATCAGTGTTTAAATTTGTTTATTGTATATTAAAATCAATAATTGTATGTGATTTAAAAATTTGTATTTTAATCTGTATGTATATGCAGCATAAAAATCTATCATGCCTTTTATCAATGTTGATGTATTTCAGAAATTTGTACTGAGAAAAAAAGCCGGGGAAAAATATTGTGATATTTTTTCTTTTGTTTGTATTTTCTTCATTTAAAAATTGTTTTAAATATTTTTTTCAGATACACGTGATGGCTATTGTACCGCTATTTATAATTAAAAATAAATTAAATGTAAAAAAACTTTTTTATAAGAACAAGCTTTTATTTAAACGCGCTAAAAAGAATAAAATAAAACTTTTCCTTTAAAACTTTTTTTACTATCAACTTATAACGTCATTACACAATTTATATGATATAAAAGCTTGTCGCAATATTTAAGTACTCATATTTACTTAGTTTCAATTTTTAAAAACCAAAATCAATCAGGTTCAAGTTTATTTATTTTACTTGTTTATCTACACAGGTAAATCTCGCGACAAGCTTTTATATCATATATAAATTGTGTAATGACGTTATAAGTTGATAGTAAAAAAAGTTTTAAAGGAGAAAAAGTTTATTTTTATTCTTTTTAGCGCGTTTAAATAAAAGCTTGTTCTTAAAAAAGTTTTTTTTACATTTAATTTATTTTTTACTTTTTAGTTATCGCTGGACAGGTTTTCTCAGCCTGTTCAACTCAATGTGAACGCTGGTTCGCCATCCCTGGTTTAGCTGAATTAATTCTCGCAAAATGGTATTAGACTAAAAACACAATTTTTTTTAAATCCGTAATTTTTTAAGCAATTTTTTTCAATCTTTCATGCAGATTTTGGCTAACATTGTTCTACACACGAAAAAAAAAGGTTTAGTGAGATTATCTTCATAAATGACAAAGTTATTAAATGTTTAATTAAAATTTTGACTATTTTTGAAAAACTTAAAGAATATATTATTTATTTGAAATATTTTGAAGATAAGGGATATATTTCTCTAACATATTAGAAGAAAATTTTAATTGTTTATTAAAAACTTCAAAAGGCATTTAAATATTTGTATTAATCAATAAAATGCTTAAGACTAAAAACGCATTTTGTAATCAAAAAAGAAAGTTTTATCAAATAATGATAATTTTTTGCTGCACATTGAATATCTTCTACGTAAGAATCTATTTTTTTTAATTGCTCAGATCATCTTTTAGAAACTTGATTTTGAAAAAATCAATAATTAAATTCAAATAAAATTAACAGATTCTATTTGTAATTAATTTAAGGACAGATGTGTCTTAGTGTGTGTTTAGATTACTGGTGATAAAATGAGGTATATTTAAATTACTCGTAGGCTTAAAATTAGAAAATTTCTTTAAAAAATTACTTTATTTTATTGTAAAATTATTTTTTTTTAATCGAAAATATATTGCACTTCTAGATAATATTTTTCTCTTATTGTTTTCCTAGCGGATTCCTTTTTGATGGGTAAGATACATTAAAAAAAATGATCTTTCCGATTCTGTAATTATTTTTTTGTCTTGAGTTTCATAGATTAAAGTTAGATAAATTATTTAAAGAATTTCTTCAATACTCCATCTCAGTTTAACTTGGCAGCGTTGAGAAAGGTATACAATGTACCAATCTACTTGAAAAATAGCTCTACTTTTTTTTGTTTTGAATTTAAATCCAAGGGAAATAGATAGAAAATTTGTAAAAAAAATTGCATACGTTGTAGAAATTAGATTATTTTTACGTTGTAGAAATGTAATTATTTTTTAGACAAAGTTAATTAATACTGTCAATAGCGCAACGTTATGAAATTCCAGTTTGGCTGAAAACCGATTTTTCGACGCCAACTTTTGCCATTGTTGTAAAAATAAAATTATTACAACAATGCAGATATATCCAAGTTGGCGCCCAAAACTAGTTTTAACGTTTTTTAATTAATATCTTTTTAATTAATTGCAATATCGGAATATAAATGGTCAAAACATGCATTGTCATCCAAACTAAACGTGTATACAAAATTTCAGCTCAATGGGAGGAAGATATCAGCTTCAAAATTGAGTTGCAAGATTCCACCCGAACAAATTACATACATACATACATACATACATACATACATACATACATACATACATACATTGTAAGTTAAATAAAAGCTTTTAATAATGTAATGAAGTTATTATTTACGCATTTTGTTTGAAAAATATTAAATTATATTTTATAGGTAAGAATTGGTCTTAGAAGAAAATTGAGATAACTCTTTGTTGATTTTCTATGCGGACTCGAAAGATTTTTTTTGTGAGGAAAGATTTTTTACTTACTTAGATAACTAGAACCAAAAAACGGAGAGCAATGTGCATACAATTTTCCCTTTTGAAACAATTAAATCTCTCCAGCAATGGCATTCAATAAATTTCAAAAAAGCTGTAAATTTATCTTTGGAGTTACCTTTCCGATTTTTTCGACATTTCGTAATTGTCCATAATTTTAGAGATGTATTTCAAATAAGATCCATTACAAATTTATCAACTTCCATCCTCTCGAAAATTGACACATTTGTTGAGTAGTGCAGAGTGCCACTGAGAATTGTGCCGCGTGCCACACGTGAAATAGGTTGCCAAACCCTTTTCTATCGCATGAATGTAAAATTGTATCATATTGTTTGTTCATTTAATACAGCATATTAAAACGTGAAATTAAGTTTTTCATTGCTTTAAATTCACCCTTCTTTCTTTGAAAATCATTTATTCAGAAAAAAATTAAACAGTTTCGTTCTCTACATCATTTATCTAGAGCATTGATCTACAAACTGTGTTCCACAGAACCTTGGGATTCCACGAGTCACAATAAAAAAAAATCGAAAAGAAAAATTATAAATGTGTATGCAAAACGGATTCAAGTTCTCATGAAATTCGTATAACCACAATTATCTAAAAATGATCTCATACATTAAAATTAAAAATTTTATTTATACATAACTTAACTTTGTTGTGAAAAAGTTTTTAAACTTTTATTGTTTTATAATAAATGAATTTAAAACTCTTTCTTTCTTTATCTATTAGATTATGAATATACTATTGTTTGCTATCCCGAGTTCCACAAAGTAATTTTATACTAGTTAGTGTAATATTCTGAAACCTTTTACATTTGTGGGTGTGAGTGAGTGAGAGAATATTAACGTCGCACTGATTAGCAACACGAGGGCTTTTGGCGACGGTCCGCGTAATTTTGAACCATGGTCAAGTGACGTGGACGACACCTGAGCTGGCACCCCCCCTCTCCTAACTACCACACCACACCAACACATTTGTAGGGGAAAAACACCTATAATGAAGAAGATGGAGCAATTTATCGACATATCAAGAGATTCAATGCTAAAATTTAAATTTAAGCTAGAACACCAAAATTTTAGGTTGCAAATTCTTGCAAAATACGCAGAATTTCTCACATAGCTGTGAACATTTTAATGCCATTCACAAAAATGTATTAAGTAAGTGAAAAATATTTCTCAACGCGAGTGTCTACAAAAACAAAATATAAAAACGAATTAAACGCGGAATATGAAATGCTACTGCACATAATTTCCAAGGGCCGACAGTTTGTGTAAAAAATGTGAACACATATCCCAGTTACTAAATATGATGCATGCGCAGGTGACATTTGGATCACAAATTAATATTATCAATGAATAAATAACTTTAACATTACATCATAAAATTTTCTAATAAGAAATAAAATTTTTAAAATTTTCTTTTCATATAACATCAAAAATATATGTTTATCTATATACTTTAAATATTATTTTAAGATATATTCTTCTAAGCGTGGAATGGGATTACCCAAAAACCAGTGACGAATTACTCATTAGGTGGAGTAGGTGATTGCCTATGGGCCCCACTCTTTTTAGGGGTCCCAAAAATAAAAATAAAAACCCAAATATTTAGCAATTTTTTGCTGCAAGAATTAGTTTTTATTACAGATTCTAATAAATAATTAGTGTTTAGTTACATATTTTTTAATTCGCTGATTATCTGTTATTTTATTTGTGCAATGAAATATATAGCTAAAATGTTATGTAATAAGATTATTAGGCTACAGGGCCCCGAGAACTGGACTGCCTAGGGGGACTCCATGTCGTTTTATCCAACACAGCGGAAAACATCTTACAATTTTAAGGGTTCCGTGAGTCGAAAAGTTTGACCACTGATCTTTGTGTCCAGAAATAACTCTTCCATGGGCAAGATTCACTGGGGTTTTACCCCCTCCCTCCCCTGAAAAAGAAAAAAAGAACTACCAATTTTACGATTGTGACCCCCCCCCCCACACCAACCCCATTCCTTAGCGAGCGTCGGCTTTCGCTGAGGAGAGAATTTTGTTGAGAGGAGTACCCGAGAAAGAAGTTTATTGCCCATCTTGGGAATCTTCAGAAAAACATTTGTGCCAAAAATTTCGCAAAAGTCAACGCCATCTAGATGTCATGTAAGATGTTAAACAACTGAGAAGGCCTTCCCCTTAACTAATTAAAAAAATAATTGAAGACAAAACCTGACTTTGCAGAGGGGAGGGGGTTAATATTCTGTTACGTCACTGGAGAATCATTAGGGCTTTTGTCTGAGGAATATAATTTTTCACCTACATTAAGTAACTTAGATGGTCCCTCAGTTGTATCAAACTCTTCTAAATATCCCTACTGCATCTTGTGAGGCTGACCGATTGCTTATTAAGGTTTTTATGGGAGATCCAAAGCTGTTGAGAAATATCTGCTAAAGTTTTAAAAATCGTTAATCTAATATTTTTTTAAACTTTTTAAAAATACTGACTTTTACAGCGATGATATTTGCTTTTATTTTGAAACACTAACGATGAAAAAATGTTTTGATTCAATTTTAAGACAGTTCAAATTTAGAATTATCTTTGGTTCCTTTTTCATGCACACGTTGTTTTATTTCTTATATTATTTTTAAAAGTTTCGAAAATTTATTTATGTTTGTAAAATTGTGCCTCTGTGTGATCAGAGGGTGCCTTTTTGCGCAATGTTTTAATATATGATGAATAACCACTCCATTGATTAATGCATGATTTAGTTAGACTGATATTAATCTGTTGAGGCATATATATATTAAAATTATCGATAAAATGACTATAATCATAAAAAAATCTGTAATGATGCTTATCATTAATCAAAAAGACTATTGCTTATTCTCGACAGTAGAACGAAAGGAAAAATATATCCAGTTAAAAAAAATCTTGCAATAACTGTCTATTTCCTAGAACTGTAATCTTAAAGCATATAATCAGTACATTATTAAAAGAAAAACTACTGACCAATTGATCTTATAATCTTTTAAATCTTTGACCTCTGAAAACTTGAAGTTCTCTATTCAGTCTTTATGAAGTAGTGTATGGTATTTCGCAAATTTAAAATTTAAAAAAAAAAAGACAAAAAATGTATGTTTGAATTGATGCGTTTAGTTAGATTAGTTTTCTAAATCAAATCGAATAGTTAGGAATTTTTTCTTTCTTTTAGAAAAATCAAGTTTTTCGAGGCAGAGTTTAATATTGTGGATTTTTTTTTAGTTTCATAAATGCGTTTTACCTTTACTTTTATTGAAGTTTCGTACCAAGAACATTTTAAAACTTTTTGTAGTACCAATCTGAATTTTTTTGTGACAGAAGTATTCCTTTTCAGTAATATTATCAAACTCATGGCCACCTTTCCGCTTAGGCAATCTAGGCACTGCCTTAGGGTGCGAAAGAATGAGAGGAGCAAAAAATTGATGACAATAGAGAAGAAAATTAAAATTACATCGAATATACCACAAATTTTAAAGTACCTTCCCAAATCAGAAGTCGCTATGAGAATTTACTTGATTTCCTGTGACAAACTGTACAGCAGAGAGAAGTTTTTCTGTCTTTTAGAGAGTAAAGACTGAAAGGAGATCCACCAGGAAAGCTTAACAGTTTGGTGTGTTGCTATGCTCTCAAAATGATATTACAATGGAAATTGATCACATTGATGCCTTTAATGATTTAACAACAATCAAGGCTCGAAGAAAACATTTATTGTACAAGTACAATAATAGTGACTTATCGAAGAATAAGGATGTCTAAAAGTAAAAGATAATAAAGCGATAAATGAGGAAAAAGAAGATAATTAACAAGTTGTGAAAATGGTTAATGCAATACCTTGTATTCTATACTGTAATTGCAAATGATTTAATTAATTTACTGTACTAATTTACAAAAAGGTGAGTGGGTGGTCCGTATTAATCTTACATGAGGAGTGCGAGCATATCGGAAAGTCGAAAAATAAAAGATTCTGTAAAAAAATATTAATTTACAAAAAGGAAACAAAATAAATTCTGACATATCAAAAAGTAAAATGTACATTTACACCTATAAATGTATCAGTACTGCACAATGCATTTGCTAGTTAATTTATCAATACTAAGTTAAGAACAAAAGTTTAATAATTGCTAGTGACCCCATGGACTTGTCATATACAAAATTTAACACTTGTATATGACAAGTATTAAATTTATCTTGATAATTTGTATGGTTTATAATAAAAGTTGTACTGTAAATTTAGTGTCAATGTGCATTATTAATGAATACATTATTATTGTATGGAGGGGGGGGGAGCGAGATGAAAATTATAATTGAAATTTGGGTCGCAAACATTGAGAAGCATTGCCGTAAGGTAAGAAATGAACAAGAGTAACTAAACCATGCCACACTATCCTGTACTTTCGGTTGTATGTTGCCAGTCCTGGACATGGCGGGTTCAATGGCGGCGAGTAATGGAAAGACTCTCCAAATAGCAAAAACAAAGAAAAAGAAAAGAGTAAGAAAGTTAAGGAATAATCCCTCCTGAACTAAAACTGGCAAGGGAAGAACTGAAGGAAAGGGTTTCTCTGGATATAATGGTGGGGAGGCGTTACAGTTTGATGTATGTAAAGCGTTCGGAGAAGTTAAAAACGGCCCTGATCAAACTCTTCCGCAATCCCTTTTTTCAATACTTTTGGAAATTCTACTAGCTTAATTTATGAAATTATTAAAAAAATTTAATAATATTTTAAATAACAGAACCTAATTCGGCTGTTACTATATCTAATAGACTGGAAGTATTAATTTATGTAATAGTAATAATTTATGGTATTTGTCCCTTCCATGACGATTCGTTTTTCTATACTTTTCTAATCGATCATTAAAAAAAATATTTGAAAAAAAAAATGAAAATCAGTGATTTTTATTTTCATTTTTCAAGTACACTAATTATCATAAATTAAGGAAAAATCCCCAAAATGACGATGACCCAAAAAGTTATACGTAGAATTAAATGAAACTTATTCACATAAAACAACACACGAGAAGGTATAAAACACTATAAAAAGAAATCACAAGGCATGTATGGTGCTATAGAAATTAGCATATGTATATACAATGAACAAATCAGTTGTGTCATTTTGGTATAGGAAAAATACCTTTTTAATATGGAGTATGATCTCCCTCCTCTCTCCGAGAATGAATACAACACATGCAGCGATGTATGCGCTGCTGTTAATTCTGTAGGAAGTGCGAGCCATTGTTCTTCCAAGGCGAAAGCGAGAGTTAAGGTCCGGTAATCGAGCTAGCCAAATGCATGCGCTGAATTGTTTCCTTGTTTAAATAAGCATTCATGAGACGTGAGCCCTGTGTGATTTCGCACTATCGTCCTGTAGCACGAAAGCATCACCTATTGTCCCGGCACATAAGCACCCAGAATGTTATCTCTATTGGTGTGAGCGTTAACATTTCCACGGAAAAAGGCACGGAAGTTGTGTATCCACCCAAATAGATTCCATCCCAGACACTGTCTGATCCGTATGAATTTCTTTTACAGATGTATTATAGATAAAAACGAGTTCAAGGATATCACCAAATGAAAATATGCCTACTATCGCTTTCGAGGCGAAACCTGAACACATCCGTAAAGAGCCCTTCGTTGATAACGCGTCCAGTGGACATGTTGACGTGCCCACTTATGGCGTGACATGAGCTGGATGCAAATGGCTGGTCGTCTCCCATAATGGCCACGTTCGTGAAGCCTTCGACTCACAATTGACATTGATACCAACCTTTCGGAGCTTGCAACGAGGGATGATCTGAGTTCAATCGAAGTTTCGGTTCTATTCCTTCGTGAGAATAATGACAGATATCGGCCATTGGCACTTGTGGTCCGTCCTTGGCTGAACCTCCTGGATGCCGAATTTGTGGTTAGAAACTGCTACCAAAGTCTATGAATCAGACGAACTCACACTTTCAGCCATTTAACCACTTCTACCTAACTTTGCCCTGCCTATAGTCTCTCAATAGTTCTCCATTGCAGTTCTTCCGTCAAATGATAATTGCCCCTCTCTCTAATCTCTCTCACTCTCATTGTTACAATTTTGCAACACCAGATTCCTAACCTCAGACACGCAGCTACAATTACTGCCATGCTACGAGACATTCTTTTTTTAGTTCCTCGTAAATGGCCTATTCCGACTACATCACTACTATTATGCATGAGAACTCTTTTTACTTGCCAAAGTATTCAAACTTCATTGAGATTGGCTTATTTTTTCGTGATTTTTCCTTAATTTATGATACCCAGTGAATATTTTTTCCCTTTTAAAATATTTTTATTTAACCGTATTTTTCTGCATTTTTTTTATCTAACCTTATAAAATCTGCCTTGTAGATGATTTATTACTAATAATATATTGAGGATCGAAATTCTCGTACTGCCATGGTGTGGTAATCGCCACTTGGTTGTGGCTATTAAGGATATACGTTGTTAATAGCTTCCATGTTATTTTGAAGTGTGTCGTAAATAAGCAATTTTATCTAGCTGTTAAACATTTAAATAAAAATTAATTAATGCCAAGGTTCTTGATTTAAAAAAAAAATAAGTAGGCCTATTTTCATACGACACATACTTCCTGTAGATATCCACTGACCTGTTAAAGTTCCTTCAGAAATCTAGAGCGGATTTTTTTTTCTCAGATGCAATATGTATACCTATTAGAAGCATGCTGAGTTGTATGACAACCAACTGCTTGATCGGAGATATCATTCGTTGCGATGCGTGTGTTTCTCTCTTACGTCTTTCATTCATTCATTTATAAAACCATTTCTCCCTTTTACTTCTATTAAATATTTTGTCATATATTTAGTGAATATTCTATTAAATAGGCATTTTTGTGGTTTTTTAAACATATTGCACCTACAATTATTGCTCTTTTTAGTTTCTGTATTTTTGGGGAACTCTTTATTAAGCGTGGTAGTTTTTCATCAAAAAATCCAGTCCAGAAAAACTTAATACATGTTCCGTATTAGATCGTTAGTTAAAGTTATATTAGGTTGGAGGGAAAGTTCTGTCGTATTTTAAATGGCAGATGATTTTTCTTGTAGATAAAAAAAGCATCTGGCTAGCGAGTCATTCGGAGTTTTTTGTTTCTTTTTTTTTGGTTTTGTTTTTAGCTGCTGTGTCATAGAAAAGGAGTCTTTTTTTTACCGTTCATCATTTACTTGTGATATTCAAAGTGAAAAACGTGTCAGTAGATAAAGTGCATTTACGACACGGCATTTTATATTAATTCCAAAAAGGAAGCAACGCATCGGTTGCATATAAAAATTTATGTGCGGTATTTGGAAAAGATATTGTAAATGTTCGTACTTGTCAAAGATGGTTTAGCAAATTTCGTTCCGGGGATCTGAGCCTCCAAGAAAGTGATCGATCTGGACGACCATCCAAGATCGATAATGATGTTTTGCAATCCATGTTGGAAAATAATCCTCATTTAACAAGTCGAGAAATTGCAGAAGAGTTTGGCATTCATCATACAACTGTTGGAGATCCCATTAAATCTCTTGGGTTTGTGTTAAAGCAAAGTGTTTGGGTTCCACATGAATTAACGGAAAATAATTTGTCTGATCGTGTAAGAATGTGTTCATCACATCTGATTAGACACAATGTGGAGCAGTTTTTGGACAAGCTGGTTGCTGGAGATGAAAAGTGGATTCTTTACGAGAATATTAAGAGAAAAAAATCTTACTGCAAACCAGGAACATCATCAGCAACAGTTCCAAAACCAAGTATCCATCAACGAAAAGTACTGCTTTGTTTGTGGTGGGACAGGAAAGGTCCAGTGTACTACGAGTTGCTAAAACAGGGGAAAACCACTAACGAGGATCTGTACTGCAATCAGCTGGATAAATTGAATGCAGCTATCAAAGAAAAATGGCCTGCATTAGCGTGTAGAAAAGGAATAGTGTTCCACCACGATAATGCTCAACCGAATACTGCAGTGGTGACACAACAAAAACTGAATACATTAGAATGGGAAGTCCTTAGTCACCCACCGTATTCACCTGTCATTGCACCATCTGATATTATTACATGTCCAGATCTCTGCAAAATTATCTAACGGGAAAAAAATTCAAGTCTTTTGAAAGTGTTTCTTAGGCAGTTGCTGACTATTTTAACTCCAAGGACGAGAACTTCTACAAAACAGGAATTCACAAGTTACCTGAAAGATGGCAACAGGTTGTAACAAATAACGGAGCATACATAATTGATTAATATTAAACATGTATTTTTATAAATGAATTCAAATATTTTCTTTAAAATACGACAGAACTTTCTCTCCAACCTAATAATAACTTTTTATAGAAAAAAAAAGGAAATTGATTATTTAAAACAGTTGTTTGAGAGATTATCTTCAATGGTTGGTTATAAAGTATGTATGAGATAGATATATTTGAATTTTAAATTTATAGAAGATGTATTGAAATCATGAGTCTGTTCTTGCCAATATGGGCACATTAGACTTTATTACTACTATTAACTGTTTGAACAATCAATAATAATTGTTCCGGTTTTACCAAAATAATTATCAATGAGACACACACACTAATAATTTTTATATCCTTTTTTCCTTTTATAAAAATATATAACTTAACTTCTATAAAAATGGAATATACTGTTTTATTCTCGAGTTTTGGGCTACCGAAATTGAATTTATATTGTATTTCAAGAAAGATGCACACAAATAATTGTATTTTTATGTATATTATATAAATTTGAATTGGTTTAAATCATAAAAATAGATTTGAGTGATTCTTTAGTAAATTGAAAATATTTTATATAATTATTTAAAACTGACAAAACTGCTTCATGGGAAAAACTATCAAATATAAAATTTCAACCTTATGATCCCTAATAATAAATCACAGAACAGTATTAACCCATGAAAAGGCTCAAGACTCAAATATTTCTAGGAAGTCCAGAAATTTATTATCAAAGTACATAAGAAAATTATTTGCTATTAATCTAATTGGTTGCTAGCTAATCAGTTATATAGAAAATGTGGACCTGATTAACCAGTTAAAACCAATTACCGAGTAAAAAATTTTTAGTTTTCCAAACTATTATACAGTGCAGTCCCTTTTATTACATCGCCTCAATAGAGCTGGTCATTGGTATCAAAATCTTTTTGCAAATAAAACAAAGTTCTTCATTCTATAATTAAAGATGCAACCTTGTTATTCTTTGACGAATAAGGAAGTTTATGCATTTTGTTGCAGTGTATATATATGTATACTGTTTGTCTGAAGAAAAATTGTTAAAAACGTTGACCTAGGTCAATCAGTTTATCGCAGTTATTTTTTATTTGGATGTGCTTATTTATGTAAATATCTTACGCGTTTCAATAATTAAACAATTGGGTCATTATCACGTCCATTGCAAGACCTTCAGAACTGATTATTCATTCACACTTTCTATCTAATGAATGGAATTAATTTCCTTCCCATTAAGTAATGAATCGGAAGTGTCAAATATCCTGTTTTACACTAACGGAAGTACAATTTTAGTTTTATATTATCGCATCCACCCCCCGAAAGAATATTTTGGCGACCGTTTGGCGATCGCCAGTGACTTCTCAATCACAGTGTTGTGACCGGTGGCAATGCTATCTTCCTTAAGATCTAAAGTTCAAGAGGCTCCTAGAAGTTTTTGGGTGAGCTTCAGATGGAGCGTAAATGTCGCCTTATTCAACATTCTGCACGAAAAGAACATTACCAACAAAAGATAATACGACTGACAAAACGTTCACAATGAGGATGATTTAAAATGACGGATAGGTCCAAGAATGTAATATTGTTCTCCTTCTTCCTTTTTTCATTTTATTAATGGCTAGCTATAAGGAGGTGTGATTTTCCAGGAGATGTTGGCGATGTTTTAAACTACGATGGTTCTTTATCATTTTGTTTTGTGTTGTTCCTGGTTGATCTTATCGTGGATTGTATCGAAAGGAAACGCTGAAAAAAGAAGCTATATGACTTGTAAGTAAGAATTATTTAAATTATTTACCGCATTTTTTTTCTCTAAAAAGATTGCGATAATAAGCAAAGATTTAAGTTTTGCTAAATGCAGAATTAGATTTATTACAATTTTTTCGTACAATTCAACGTATTTTTCAATTCCTACTATTAGCTCACACTCTCTCTATAAATTTATTTATATATATATATTTATCTTGTTCAAATTTTTAATCGTTAGTAAAATATTTTCTATTCATTCTATCAAGTTCAAATAATTTTTTTAAACTAGTAGTGGATGACACTTGATGTTAATACAGATTTTTCAAATATTAATTCATTAATTACTGGTTAATTAATTAAACTAATTACCGGTTTTCGTCGCCAACTTAGATTCGTTTTCATTGTTGGAACAATGTAGCTGTTAAAACAATGACAAAAGTTGGCGTCGAAAACCGGTTTTTCAGCCCAACTAGCCCCATTGTTACAACACAATGCAGACAAATCATGCTCTTTTTTCAATTCCTACTATTTAGTTCACTCTTTCCCTATATATATATATATATATATATATATATATATATACAAAATAGTTATAAAACCCAAGATAGTAAGAAGTATTAGCCACAGTAGATATCAAACTCCTGGCTATATCAAACTCCTGGCCTTAGGAACCACGATTGCAGGTTCGAACAAAGTTTTTCGACCAAACAACGTTCACCTATATTTGCCAATACTCTAGGCCATAGGGAAAATAAGGAATATCAAGAGAAATTTAACTATTATAAATAAAAACGATATATATAATATATATATATACAAAATAGTTCTAAGCCTAAGATAACTAGTCAAGATAGTAAAAAGTATTAGCCAGAGCAATACTATAGCAAACTTCTAGTCTTATTGTATATATATATATCGTTCAAATTTGCAATCATTAGTAAAATACTTTCTATTCATCTGTTCAAAGTAGGAATTGACTTAAAAAGAATTTTTTTGTATTACTTGTTTTTTACTATAGTTTGATATTATGATAAATTATTTATTTAGAAAATAAAAAAAAATAACGAAATTTTGATATATATTTGAAATATCTCTTAAATTATAAAATAAATAAAAAAAACGGAGTTTTCCTTTTCGTAAAATAGTCATGTTTATTGCAACGGACTCTGTGCTTGACAGATGCTTGTTTAGAAAGCTGAACAATACTGAAGTGTATTTGTAGTGTTATAGTATAAGTTAAGTTAGAGAAAACCAATAATTTGTCAAACAGAAAGAGAGAAAAAATTTGGAATTATGTGAATAAAAGGAAAGCAATATTTTTTCGACCTTAAACAGCACCTTAGCAAAATCTATTTTACTCTTGACATCATAAATGAATAAAAAACCAATTGTTTATTACTATGTATCTTTTTTCTCAAACAATTTGTCAGAACTTTTAAAGGTTTCAAATTATTGCATTTTACACAAATTAAAAAAATTATGATGTTTATTTAATATTAATGTTATATACTAAATTTTACCTGCAAAAAAAAAGTTTTAACGAACGAAAATAGAATAAATACTTCAAGAATTTAAAAGCAAGACAATAACGCTACAATATATATGTATATATAAATTGTCATAAGGACACAATTGTGGAAAAGAGCTGGTCTTAACTGCAGAACTAAACTTTCATTTCAATAAAATATTAACTCAATTTTCGTTATAATCTTGGTGTACTTAAGTACATACCTAATTCTTCTCGTTATCAGCGATACATTTATTAGATCCGATAATAATGCGGAATAACATCTAAATTATTATCTTAGGTATTAAAACTGTGAATTTAAATATTTGAAACTCTTGTCTCCTCAAAAATGCACATTCATTCATTATTATTAACAGTGATATATTTTTATGCATAGTACCATTTAGAAACATATTATGTAAGCTCTAATCCTATAATACGATCTTTGTTAATATGTATTTTTAAATTGAGGTAATCTTAATTATACCTTCAAATTGCTTGAACATCTTATTAAACAATTCCTAGACACATGTTGGTAAGAATTATCGAGATCATTTTAAAATCTTGTAGGTTATTCTTAGAGTGATAATCGAGAAATTAAATCTGCCTTGATTTTTATCTAAAAATGAGTTATTCCCTGAGAAATAATGCCAAAAGCTTTACAATAAAGTGCTCCCCCTTCCTTATGATACGAATTTACATAATTCGCGCGTTTTCTTTACTGGACGGAATAAGTGAGGGAAACAAACTCATTAATCTATCAATATATTTCAGAGCTGACGGACGATTAACATCCTATTAATCTCGAGACATATTTTTGGATATCTTGACCTTTTGAAAATTGATTATACGATCTGTGAGTTTCCTCTCTGAGTGCCGTATTTTCGGAGATCCACCGAGGAACTAATTGGATCATTAATCCTTAGAAATTAACGATTTATGAAACATGGAGGGGGATGGGGGATCGTGCTCATTCTATTGGTTTGCAGGTTGGCCTGTGTTTGAATTTAATGATTTAGCTTATGAATATATTTTTAAATTCATTCAAACATTTGAAATAATTATTTAATACAATTCTTCCAAGACATGTAAATTTACTTAGTATTCATTAAGTATTAATATTGTTTTTACTTTTGTGCTAATGATCATATATTTTTGAAAGAATTTTTTCTACCGAGCCAAAATATTGCATTTTAACTTTTATGGTTTAACCATTATACACAGTAAAAAGAAATTTCAATGTTATTTCATCGCTGCAATGATAAGTTACGTTTGTGTGCTGCAATTCATGTTTTTGTTTTTTTAAATGTTTAATAATATAATGGCAAATTTTAAAAAAAAAACAATAGTTCCAATTATTCACAACCAGGTGGTTTAAGTGAAATAAATTTCCGAATTTGGAAAGTTTGGGTTACAGAATTTCAAATCTCAACAATGTCTCTTTTCTGTTTAACAAACACCATTATCTTGAATTTATTAAAAACGAGTAATATATATATATATATGTACTAGAGAGAGAGAGAGCCGTTACCCACCCGCTTCGCTGGTATTTCTTGATGTTTTATAAATATATACTATAATATATACATATATATATATATATATAAATTATTAATATTTAAGTCCTATCATTAAGAATTCGATTGTATTGAAAAATATACTTATACCTGTAACTGTCACCTTTCGATAAAAAAAAGGACAGAACTTATCTAATTTGTATTTTCTAAAAATCTGTAAAATTGAAGTATAGAATGATGTTTACACTTTCGTAACACTATAATGAAGTGGATTCCCGCAAAACCAATTTTCGCGTTGGATCTCTACTCTGTAAAATAAACATGGAAGCCAAATCTAACGAAAAAAAAAAATTTCCCCGTAATCCCGCTGAGAGTCGTTTTCCAAAATAACCGTTCTTGGCGGATTCCAATTCAACAAAAGAAAAATGTGAACCAAATTTCATTATTATAGTCCTTGTAGTTAAAAAAAAAGAATTTTATGTCAGTACGCCCCAGTAGTTGATCCTCCCTCCAGGAGTTGATTTCCGTAAAATGCATTCTTAGTTGATCCGTATTCAACCAAAGAACATGCTTAACAAATTTCAAATATGTGGGTCTAACAATTTAAAAAACAGGATTTTTTTTATAACTCCTCTTGACCCCTCGCAACCCTCCTTAGGGGTCGATTTTCGTTTTACTCTTGTTAGAAGGACTTTATTCCATGAAAGGAACTGCCTACCAATTTTCAAGGAGGTAGATCTAATAGTTTAAAAACGGAAATATTTTTATCGATTACGCCCCTTAATCTCCCGAAAGGAAACTTGGTGGTTGATGTTCGCGAAACCCATTTTGTAGCAATTCTCTACTCTACGAAAGGAAACTGCTTACCAAATTTCAAGATTTGTACGTCTAATACATAGGTTCCCAATCTTTTTTGTGTCATAGACCCCTTGGCATGTTTTTTTGTTTGTCGTAGATCCCCACTTTCCTCTAATACTGATTTTTTTCAAATTTATCTATTTAAATGTCTTTTTGACAGCTAGTATAGTGCTACTTATTTTTAAAAATTTAAATTTCTAACTGTAGTGAAAAGTATAGTGTTTAAAACTTAAGAAGCACACACATCTAATTAATTAAATTAAAATTTAATTATTATATAAAATTTGTTACATAAAGTAACTGAGCAACAAACAAATGCTTTTAATGAGAGGGATGAATCTAGTGTTTCAATAACAAAATTTCCACATTTGGCATCAATCTTGTCAGATTTAACCCTAAATCTCATCGATTAGTAGTGTCCAGTCTTTCTTTCTTTTTTCTTTCTGGAGTTTGACAACCTTGCTGAAACTCCTCATAGGAAAAGCAATTAAAAACTTTCTCAAGATATTCCATTATTAGGGATAAATAATAGGAATATCTTTTTGAAGCCAAAAATGCTGATATCAGTTTCTAAACTTTGCTTCAATATCTCCGTTAGTTGCTATTCCTATCAATTCCTCTCGTAGTTTGATATTCCTTTTTCGATGTGACCGTATGAATTCATTGCCTACTACGGTATCACTATAATCATAACATTCTCAAATCTAGTTTCAAATCTGAATAAAAGGCTTTAAATGTTAAACGTAGGTTAAAATGTCATTTTCCGGGCAGATTGTCTATGAAAAATTGAGAAAATGGGAAATTTGCACGTTAATTTTTTACTTCTTTAGCTTAATTCTGGCAAAAAACGCCGAAATGATGGTCGTTTTAATAAAATTTATACTGTTGCCCAGGAACTGCAAATTAACCTCATTAAATTTAGGAAATATACAAGGGGTGATCAAATGAAAAGGTACGAAACGACACGGTGGGTACAAATGTAGACTTTATTCAAAATATACACCATAGGCCTGAGCACAACGATCCCACTGATGAACAAGCCGCAGGATTCCTTGTTCCCAGAATTCCTGTGGCTGTGACGAGACCCAGTCCTTCACAGTGTCCTTGAGTACGTCGTCCGAGTTGAAGCGCTTCCCTTTCAGGTGTTTCTTCAGTGGACCAAACACATGGAAATCGCAGGGCGACATGTCCGGACTGTAGGGCGGATGGTCCAACGTCTCCCATTTGAACTTGTCCAGTTCCATTTGTGTGACTCTGGAGACGTGTGGACGCGCGTTATCATGGAGCAGAACCACACCCTCCGTGAGCAGCCCCGGTCTTTTGTTCTTGATGGACCTGCGTAGGCGTCGGAGTGTCTCACAGTACACATCGGAGTTAATGCTTTTTCTGTGCTCGAGGAATTCCACAAGTAGCGGACCTTGAACGTCGAAAAAGACAGTGAGCAACACCTTGCCTGCTGACTTCACGGCTCTGAACTTTTTAGGGGGAGGTGACGACGCATGCTTCCACTGCATGCTGTCCCGCTTTGTCTCTGGCTCGTAGTGATGGCACCAGGTCTCATCACCTGTGACGATCCGCTTCATGAAAGCGGGTCTTTCTGATACTGAAACAGATGTTGCAGTGCTAGTCCCATACGCAGTTTCTTTTGCTGGTCGGTGAGCTGCTTCGGAACCCAAGCGGCACACACCTTCCGAAATCGCAACCTGTCGTGAACAATTGTCCACACGGTTCCATAGCTGACATCCACCTTCAGCGCCAACATTCGCAATGTGACACGCAGATCACTTCTCACTAGGTCGTCCACCTTGTCGATGAGATCGCTCGTGATGACAGTGTTTGCCTGGCCTGGTCTCTGGTCATCACCCACACTCTCACGGCCTGCACGAAAACGGGCACTCCATTTTCTGACAGACTTGTCAGAGACACATTTCTCCCGTAAACGGTCACCATCCGCCGATGAATAGCTGCCGGTTTCTCACCTTCCGCTGTCAGAAATCGGATAACACTTCGCTGCTCCTCAATCGTCGAATTTTGCAACGCGAACGCCATCCTGTCCTCATACGGACTGCCGCATCATTTGGACGCCGCTTTTTATAAGAGCCTTTGCTCTCTCCTGCGCATGCGGGCGCCCGCGCATGATCCGATCCCAGTCAGAGCCTCCAATGGCATCCCGAGATGTCTCGCTACATTCTCCCATGGCGGAATATGCAAATATTTAACTGTTCATTTTTGTCGTTTCGTACCTTTTCATTTGATCACCCCTTATATTTGTTAAATAAGTAATTGATTGTTGATTAATTTCTTTTAAAATTAAAGTCATGATCTAATTAAATCAGAGTCATCATCGTAGACCCCATTAATAGTTCATAGACC
>BMAO01039139.1:0-33494 GCA_019973975.1 Trichonephila clavata
CATTGAACGATACTGTTACGGTGGTGCAGGGTGACTCGTTTGGGAAGGAATTATTCTTGGTTCCAAGAACTGACCTGCTGCATGTTCAGAACGTAACGATGACAGGCCACATCTATAAGGATGTCATTCTGGAACAACATGTACGTTTGTTTCGGGGCGCCATAGGTGCTGAATTTCTGTTTATGGATGACAACGCCCGTCCTCACCGTGCAAACATTGTAGACGAATGCCTTCAATCTTAGGATATCACCCGTATGGATTGGCCAGCATACTCACCGGACTTGAATCCAATAGAGCATGTGTGGGATATGCTTGGCCGACGAACTGCAGCCCGTCAACCCCTCCACCTGCCTACCGGAACTTCGGAGGGCATTGCTTGATGAGTGGTGTAATATTCCCCAAGATCAGATTGATAATTTGATACTCAGCATGCGTAGGCGTTGTAAGGCCTGTATTGCATCATCCGGGAGACATACTCCGCATTAACCATCATACTAACTATCTTATACTGTTTTATGTAAATAGGTTCTTTTTTGAAATTTGCTCCAGGGAGTAAAAATCGCAATTTTTATTAATTATGTCAAACATATAGCATCTTTTTTGCTCTTTACCTTTTGTTTAATAAATAGACTTTACAAATAAGTCAAATTTGTTTTGCTTCTGTCTCTTTCTTTGCCTGAACTTCATTATCCTTAATTTATGGACATGAGTGTAGGTGAGTGAGGGAGTGAATATTAACGTCGCGCTGTTCAGCTACATGAGGGCTTTTTGGCGACGGTCAGCGTAATTTTGAACCATAGTCAAGGGACGCGGTCGACACCTGAGCTGCCCCTCCCCTCTCCTAATTATCACACCACTCCAACGGGAGGACATTTGAGCTCGCGACAGATTTAACATGCATCGCTCCCCTACATGGAGGGTCTTCAGTGATACTGGGATCGAACTCATGACACGCAAGCCATGATCCGATGCCTAGACCACTTGGCTACCGCGTCCACACTCTTTAACTAGGAGATGGAGTGTACAGATAAGCGGGTAGATCTATGCACAGTGAAAATCGCGTTACACGAAAATCAGGGTACTAAAAATGTATTCGTGTTAAAGGATATTGCAAAAAAAAAACAAAAAAAAAACGCATATCTTCAACAAAATCAAGCTTATCAAAGTACATTTATTTACATAGATATGCATATTTGCATGTATTTAATAAAAATCAATGAAAAAAACATTCCCAAAAATTTAATGCAAAGTTTTCAAGTTTTTTGAAAAACTTTGCATTATTGAGTTTGCAACATTTATTGAGTTTTTGGAAAATAATCTGATGTTTTTCTTTGTATTGTATTTTTTATTATTAAATTATCCAGAAATTGTTCGATGTCGTCCATTTTGTTATTCATTTCACCATTGGAATTTGGTCTAAATAATTGCGCATACTTTTCATGATCCTTATTTCGGATGACTTGGGAACAGGCGATGCATTATTAATTTCATTTTTACCGTCGTAATGATATTTTTTGAGCTTTGAATAAACTCCAAAATTTCTTGCCTGTCCTGATTGGGGCTGAACACATATCATCATGTACTGCAACGAATTCTCCGATGATACAGTAGGACAGTCCAGTAATACAGAAAACTAATGCAAAACCACCTCTCTTTCATTTTACACCCCTCTGAAATCTCTGGTGCTTTCCGTATTTTGTTTATTCCTAGAAGGGAAAAGTTTTTCGTGAAAAGGGGGGGGGGGAAATATGCTTGAAAATACATAGCAGTTTGTCGGGACCGTTGTATTATTTCGAGTTATCTGATATTTTGTTTTAAATGTTTTCGGGTTAAACATATTGCACTGTAGATCATGATTAGCTTTTAATATTTTTTTTATTATTGTTTTTAGTGCTATATTGTGAAACTTTTAATTCACCTATTTGATTATATGGCATCTTGTTGCATTTTGGGATTTTTTAAAATAAACACATAAAACCCGCAATTTTTTAAATTTAACACTAAAGTACCTACAACATAAAATAAGATTTAGAACTCGGTGAACTACGCTAACAGTAATAATACTATGCGGATATTGAAGTGCTTTTCAAACAGGCTTTGTAATGAAAATTATTTAATCAAAATGAGCTGCAAGTTTTTTTCTCAAATATTTTTTAATAATTACAATTACAAGAAACTACCTTTTAATGGAAATATAACATTTTTACTAAAAAGGAAAACGAGCGCTGTAAAACCATAAGCAAAAAAATCACTTCTTTCCTCTATTTCGTTTTCTTAATTGTAATGCTATTAGTAAATTGAAAGCTTTTAATTCCCTCAAATGCATGTTGAATTTAGACACTCCTGTGTCTTATGTAATATTAACCATAATAGGTATTTTCGTATATCAGTTTTTTCAAAAATCAATTTTGAGACGTCTTTGTTAAGTATCAATCCACAGTGTCAGGGCCAATCCTAGGCTGTCCGCCGCCCGCGTGCAAAAGCCTAATTTTTCCGCCCCTCTAGAGAATTTGTCATATTTTGACTAATACTTACCGTTGTCGCTATAAACTCATCTACCAGTATTAAAATAAAATGTAAATACTAACTCTAAGTGCTGAACCCCCATTTTTTTTTACCAACTAATATGTCATAATAGCGACAAAATACTTTAATTAAACAATAAACAAACAAAAATGCTACTTTTAAAATAAAAATAGACATTTTTTATAATTAAAAATGCAAAATAACTATATTTACTCAGAAAATATAATCCAACAAAAAAAAAAAAAATCACTAAAGCATAAATCTCGTGAAACGAAAAGTATATAAATCAGTCCTTCTCAAATACTATCTAATAAATAACTATAAAATAACACTTTTCTGGCTTTCTAAGAAGCAAATTTGTCAATAGTATCGGTGAAATCCATTTTTTTCTGAGCTTTCGGATTCAATAGAGATGATGGCTAAAACTGAGTCTTTCTTGTGTTATATTATTTCTCTAGTAATTTTTAATAATTTTTCATTTACTGAAACTTCTTTCCCCTGAAGCCAGAGAAACAGGTATGGTTAAAAAATTCTTATTGCTAAAGCAAAATTTGGAGCTTAGCACAGGTGCATGCAACATAGGTGCTGATGTAGTAAAAATTTATCTCGTGTAAATGACTTAATATTTGCTGGCAAATACTGAAATAGATTATAGTTCGTAATAATAAGAGTGCGTTTGTGTGATATTTAGATTAAAAATCCTTAGCAAAAAAATCCATTTGAAATTCACAAAAAAAAAAAAAAAAAAAAAATGATTTTCCCTTTATTTTTTAATATACAAGTAGAGATAAAATAATAAAACCAAGAAAATAATTTTAAATAATTTTTCACTAGAGACTAATTTTTGTTCCAATTCACCATTATATCTGGAAAGCAAAAAAAAAAAAAATTTTAAACCTAAACACCAAACAGTATATCTGAAATATGTTGAATTGACTTAAAAAAAAAAGTTGACCGTTTTAGCAGATTATTTCTTACATATTTATAACCAATTTTTAAATGCGGAAAAAATATTTTAAAATTATTTTTAAAAAGTACTTAAATCTGTTGCATGAATAAATATATCTGAAATTCTTAGAGCAGCAAATAAAATAAAAGAATGATCTGGCCGTATACCAAAAACGACAGCAATGGACAATTTTGAAACTTAATTTATAAATGAATGTATCAGGCTAAATCCGGGGTGGGCATTTCGGCGATCGCGATCGACCTCCAAGACATTTTGGGGAGACCGCCTAAAAATGTTACGTTTGTAATTATATACGGAAAATTCAGGATTGGCTGACAGTACGCAGACTAAGCCTTCTACTGACTATAACAAGAAAAACTAACTTTAGAAAAAATGTTTTATTTTTTAATGTATTTTGAATTGTTTCATAAATAAATATATCATTTGATATAATTATATTTGGGGCTATTATTATATTAAGTTTGTATCTTGCATTTTGCTTTAAACGTGGTTTTAAAAGTGTTGCTTTTTATTTTAATTCTGTATAGGTAAATATATATATATTCCGTACTTATTAAGTTATAATACTAACCTTGTTGTAGTCTATCACTACCTCTAAGATTATTAACTCCCCTTCTTGTATTATCTAAATCTGAATGTGTTGAATTCATGATTAATTACTACTTATTAATAAATCAATCTATTATTGACTTTTCTTAATTGATAGATTACACAAATACTATTCAAGTTTTAAGAACAATAAAACACAGTGGAATATGAGAAGAATTCGATTATGAACGACGGAATCCTAACTGAATCCAAGGTAGTCGACGCGTATAATTAAGCTACACACTTATATTTAATTTGGGAAATTAAACTAACCTGATATCTTTAGTTATGGCAGGTTCTTCTAAATACTTCTTCAATATTTGGATTCCTTTAATAAGTGGCTTCAATCTCAGCTATTTCTCAGTTCCGTCTCGAACCAATTTTATATATACTTTTCAATAGACTCTTCTCTCGACGAATATATTTCCACTAGAAAAACTACTCTCTCAAAATCCCCTTCTCTTCATTTCATTTCTCCCTTTTATATCCTTTTCGAACTCGCTAAACCCGAAAATATCTCATTTGCATAAGTCACACTTTTGGCTCTCGGAGGAGATTGGTTGAAATAAATAAAACATTTTAAAGAATGCGAGAGAAGGTTAGTGAAACGCGTAAGCACCCGTCACAACCCCCCTCCGAGAAAAAAAGCGTGACTTATTGAAGGTCTAAACGACCTGAAAGAACTCGCTTAATTTACCTAACGTCTGAAAAACACTGAACCTGCACAAAATTTTAACTAACTCTAGAATGCCTAAAAATACTGAACTTGTAGAAAGTTTTAACTCACGAACTTTAGAATGCCTGAAAATACTGAACTTGTAGAAAGTTTTAACTCACGAACTTTAGAATGCTTGAAAACACTGAATTTGCAGAAAATTTTAACTCTCTAAGTTAGAAACTTTAATTAAACTAGCACACAGAAATGACTACTCAAAGGGGTACTCCACTCTAATTTATTGATCTTTTACATACATACATTCCCTACAGTGCATCCCATTCGGGCGAAGATCAGGGGAAAACCTTTCAAGGAAAAAACCCTGATCATGCACTTATAAGTGCTAATAAATATAAAATTTTTTTTTACAATAATATCTTTGTACGACATCACTTTCATCTCATCACTATGTTCAGGGACTGCTGCCCTGAAAGGAAACCTTGTCAATTTTTTCTAAAACATGACATTAAATGCACAGAACTTTTATACAACTTCCTTATTGACATAAAATATGGCATACATTATATTATATATATATATAGTTTCATAACAAAATAACCTTTATCTGGTTTCATTTTCAAAAAAATTCCCAATCCATCGCGCTGCGCTGTTAATGTTTTTTGTTAGTATTCCTAATTACGCCGCGCCCAGAAACCAGACACTACTTATACATCTTAATAATTACACATAAAAATATATACATTTTTTACATAGAATATATTACAACAAATAATACAAGTAATCTCACATATAAAGCCTCGTCTTTAATGTGTAGCAAAACAATTGCAATTCAACAAATGTTTTTACACAATTTGGAAAAAAATTAATACAAAAGCTTTTTCAACCAACATGAAAATACACACAACGCAGCAACTTTTGTAGGTTAATTTTACAAAAAAAATAGACTAGCCCACATGGAAAATACTCCGAACTGTCTGTCAGAGGAAAAATAAACAAATTAGAATTATACAACCTGGCTAGTCTTTAGATCCAATCTGCATAGGCTTTGTCTCCAACCATGGCCTCTGTACTGGATGACCTTGTCCTAGGGCTGTCCTTTCTGCGCTCCCACCTTCTGGGTCTCCTCTTCCATTGAGTCCGTTGAAGCTGATATGCTCCTGCTGAGGCGTTCTTTTCACTTGTGAGAACTTGAATTTGGCTGCTGTCCACTCGACGTCGGCTCCGAAGGTTGTAAGGGCAGTTCCGTTCTTGATGGGGTCTGTTGTATTTGAATCTGTGGGATGGTCCTGGAATTGTTCCTTCAGAATTACTTTCTTCCACCTTTCTATACCGCTTTCTGGAGGGACGAGACGGCATTGACGAGGTCAACTTCCTCTTGTCTCGGGATACTTGGGCCTCTGGTCTCTTCTTCTGTATGTTTTCCATCCAAGAGACTGGTCTTCCTCTTTTCTCTCTCTCTGTCCAATGAGGTTTTCTCTTCCTGAATTTATACACATCACCCCCCCCCCCCGAAGAAACAGCAGACTCCGTTCGCACACGTTTTTTCTTCTCACCTCCACTCCATCGCGTCTATTCGGAACTATATCTCTACTACTTTCTAAATTTCCTGATTTTGATCCTCTACAACAATTCCCATTACTTTCTGATTGCATTAATCTCGGCTGCTTATTATCCGACCTGTCTGATGCTACTGCATTATGATCACTACTTCTGGCACTTTCCGATTCGGCAACACTGTCTTCTGATTCTCTTTGATGGTAAATTCTCACCTGATCCACATTAACAGTTATTCTTTTGCCAAATTTTGATATTACTAAATTATTATTTTTTACACTCAGAACTTTATAGGGCCTTCAAACTTTGGCATAAATTTACCCACTATTTTCTTGCTTGTCGAACTCAACGGGTGAGTTTGAACTAACACTAGATCATCAACCTTTACATTAACTTCACGCCTCTTCTTATTGTAATATTTCGCCCACTTCTCGTGTTGGCGCTTTGTATGTATTCTAGCTTCTTCAAACAATTTTTCTATATTCCCACAAACTAAGTCTGATCCATCAGTTACCATTATTAATTTTTGAAATGGAGTGATTAATTTTTTACCTAAAAATAATTCCGCCGGTGTTTTACCCGTTGTTTCATGTACTGCTGTCCTCAAAGCATAACTAAATTCCCTGAGAAATTGGTCCCAGTTAGAATGATTATCTTCTACAAAACTCGAAATCATTTGTAGAAGAGTACGATTAACTCTCTCCGTTTGATTAGCTTGTGGACGATATACCACAGTTTTAACGTGTTTTATGTTCAACCTGCGACATACTTGCTCAAAAACTTCGGATATCATTTGGGGGCCGTTGTCGCTAACTAATTTTACAGGAGCTCCATAACGCGAAATATAATTCTTAAAAAATGCATTGGCAATTGCTTTAGCCGAAGCTTTCCTTAAGGGAACTATTTCAACCCATTTAGAAAAATTATCTGTAATTACTAAAATAAATTTATAGCATTCTGGACTAGTGGCAGGGTATGGGCCTAATAAATCTAAAGATACGATTTCATTCGGAAAATTCGTTACTATCGGAATTAATTGACCAGCTGGAAATCCGTTCTTAT
The DNA here is from genome assembly GCA_019973975.1 of Trichonephila clavata. NCBI lineage: Eukaryota > Metazoa > Arthropoda > Arachnida > Araneae > Nephilidae > Trichonephila > Trichonephila clavata. The sequence continues at coordinate 7,377 of BMAO01039139.1, forward strand.
AATTGAATTTTTGGCATTGGTCGCAGGTTGCTACATATTTATAAATGTATTTCCTCATGTACGGGAAATAACACGCGTCTTTTAATTTTAAGTAGATTTTCTTTTTGCCTAGATGGCCTGCCATCGGCGAGTCATGGAATTCTCGCATAACATCTTTACGTAATGTTTTAGGTATAAATACTCTTAATTCATCTAGTGTGGTTGTATATTTTGCATAATATAACAATCCATTAATTATTTTAAAGTCGCGGGACCAATTTCTACAGATTGACTCATTAATGGAACTATCGTCCGGATTTTCTAAAAACCTCAAGATATGACCTAACTCCGGATCATTTCTCTGTTCCTCTCTCAACTGTTCTCTAGACGATAATACTAACGATCTAATCACCGCACAAGACACCTTTGGTTCTTCATTACTTTCTAACGGGTTTCTAGACAACATATCAGCCACTACATTTAACTTAGTCTTTAATAAATCTATCCGTACCGGTTCGTCCGAAATTGCCAATTTCTCAATCTGTGAGTCCTTAATGATTAACGATTTTGTAACAAAATCAAAACTGATCTTTGCATGTGACATAAAATCAATACCTAGGATGCAGGGATATTGCATCTCAGCAATCACATGAAATTTCCACAATTTCGAAAATTCCCTTATTTTAATTCTTAACTCAACTGTGCCTAAATTTCTGCATTGTGACCCTTGAGCTGTAACTACTTCAGCTAACGATTTCTTAATAGGACAAAAAGAAAAATATGATCGGTATGTTTTTTCTGAAATAAATGACTTTTCCGCACCTGTATCCCAGAGAGCTTTTATAAAAGTATCATGCAAAAGAATTGGCACATACGGAAGATCAACTGGTGATAATCGTAATGAATTAAGTTTAATTCTATTAGGAGGATTTGACTCAATACGATCTCTTTGAAAGTTTAAATTGGCATTTCTCTGCCTTCCGCTGTTGCAATCAACACGCCTCCAATTCTTCTTTGCTGAATTATCACTAGGACCCTTCCTAACCACCATCCTACGGTTCTGATACCGGTCTGTTCGCTGATTTGGTTGGTTGTAGCGATTTCCTCCCTCGAATCCTTGATTTTGATAATTATGACGAGAAAAATTATTTGCACCCCTGCTTAGTCCTCTTTGATCATTTTGTCTATTTCCGGCCCCTGTATCTCTCCAATTTCTATTATTCCTTCTTTCCTCAGGATTTCTACTCATATCCCAACTTCGTCTAGCAAAATTATTACTCGAACCCTGGGTTTCCCTGCAGCTATGACGCTCCTCATACCGGTCTACCAACTCTACCAACTGAGCTTTCGTTGTGGGGTTTCGAACTTCTAAATAATCCATTATTTGGGGTTCTAGTCGCATTACTATGTGATCGACCAATTTTATCTCATCATAATTCAAATTTAAAGCCTTATGGATTTTTAATAGCTGGAAAATAAAGTCTGACGGGGCTTGACCTCTCCGTTGTTTCGATGAAAAAAACTGAGCCTCTAACTCTGATTTATTCCGTACTACAGGAAAACTATCCGACAACTTCTTTTTAAGCGTTGCAAACGCAGTTGCTTCTTCATTTACACACTCGAACCCGATAACCTCAAACCAGTCTAACGCTCTCCCAATTAAATGACCCTTTAAATACGCACATGCTAGATTCGCCGGTATTTCATAGTAGGCTATGTTGTCGTCTATATTTGAGATAAACTCAGACACATTTTCTTTACCCGAAAAAAATAATTCCGGCAAAACTCTAAATCCTGCACTTGCTCTTAATTCCGGTATTTCGGTTGGGCGCCAGTGTCGTAGTCTATCACTACCTCTAAGATTATTAACTCCCCTTCTTGTATTATCTAAATCTGAATGTGTTGAATTCATGATTAATTACTACTTATTAATAAATCAATCTTATTTATTGACTTTTCTTAATTGAGAGATTACACAAATACTATTCAAGTTTTAAGAACAATAAAACACAGTGGAGTATGAGAAGAATTCGATTATGAACGACGGAATCCTAACTGAATCCACGGTAGTCGACGCGTATAATTAAGCTACACACTTATATTTAATTTGGGAAATTGAACTAACCTGATATCTTTAGTTATGGCAGGTTCTTCTAAATACTTCTTCAATATTTGGATTCCTTTAATAAGTGGCTTCAATCTCAGCTATTTCTCAGTTCCGTCTCGAACCGATTTTATATATACTTTTCAATAGACTCTTCTCTCGACGAATATATTTCCACTAGAAAAACTACTCTCTCAAAATCCCCTTCTCTTCATTTCATTTCTCCCTTTTATATCCTTTTCGAACTCTCTAAACCCGAAAATATCTCATTTGCATAAGTCACACTTTTGGCTCTCGGAGGAGATTGGTTGAAATAAATAAAACATTTTAAAGAATGCGAGAGAAGGTTAGTGAAACGCGTAAGCACCCGTCACAACCTTTTTCCTTACTTCACACACCACACCTAAAACATTGGGCAGTTGCGTACACAAGAATTTTTAAAGGAAAGAGGGTCGAGGGTTGAAGGTGTACCATTCTCGTATCATACCGATACGCAGCCAAACATATGTATATATTTTGACTTTGTCGATAGTCGGGAACAAAATGCAGCAAAAAAAAAAAGTTATTGAATAAATAATTAACATTAATAAATAAAAAAAAATACTAATATCAAATACTTAATTACATTTTACATACTATATACATGGTACTTTAATGAATCGTAAAAAAATAAGGGTTATGAGGGAGGTTCCGGACCCGTGGACCCCTCCCCTGCCTAGTTGCGTGGACCGCAACTAATTGAAAAAATTAGAAGTAGCTCGCACCCTGGAAAAGTCTGCCCACTCCTGGTCTAAACATTTGGAAGCAATTCAACACGGCTTCATCAATTTAGTCTTAAACGTGATGTATATGGGAGATTTTATGTGTGAAGACCGTTGGATAGAGAGAGAGAAAAATTCTGCTAATATAGAGAAAATAGTAAACACGGGAGACACGATAAGGGGCTAAGTTAGCGTTTCTCAAACTGTAGATTTATTACGCACCCGTAGGGGTGCGTAATAACTCTACGAGGGGGTGCGAGCATATTAAAAAGTCGAAAACAAAAGATTAAAAAAAAATTTAATTCAATGAAAGTAAACAAACCAAATACATTTCGACATAAAAAATAAAAACTACATTTACGCTGATATAATGCACTTGTAAATGTATCAGTACTATACACAATGTATTTTATAATTAATTTAACAATACTAAGTTAAGACAAGTTGCCCGATGGGCTTGTCACATATAAAATTACATACAAAAATTAACACTTATCTTGATATTTTGTAAGATTTATAATTAATTCCTTAACTGTCTATTAAAAAAAAAAAAAAAAAGTTACGTGATTCTTTCCCCAATGCCACTTTTCCCCTCATAGGCACCCCTCAGGGGGCTCATCTTCTTTAGGTGAGTACAGGTATCACAATCCCGAGGTGCCCTAGTGATCTTTTCCTTTTCCCACGGAGTTTACTGTCTTTGGTAAACACGGGCTTCACGAACCCGGGATACCCTAGTGATCCTTCTCTATTTTCGACCCTCTTTCTTGTCATTCAATTCAGTCTTTCTTTCTCTCTTCCCGTCTAGACCACAGATATTAAAACAAATGTTTGGCGCAGTATAGCCGAAATCGGCTCTTGCGCCAATAAACCCCAAAATCACTCCCTCACTCCCTCATAGGCACGCGTTTGTGATGGATTGAGGGGGAGGTAGAAGAAAAGGAATGTATAAGCAAATGATCTGAAATAAATTTCCGACCCTTTTCTGCATTAAAATGCTTTGTTTCACATAGGAGCATAGCTTACGAAAAACTTCTTTGAAAAACAAACCATCTATTATTATTTATTATTTTTTAACCAAAATTTAGTGGAGTTATAGCCTGTGCAAAACAGTCGTTCGATGGTGTGAAGTTTATCAGAGTAATGTTTGTTTTGACTACAAATTCCTGACTACTCTACCGTTTCGAACAGAAAACAACCACAAAAGAGGCAAACTTTTCCACAGATTTTTTAAATTAGAAGTAAATGCATATTGTGTTTTCGGTAGGTGATCGTGGGAAAAATGTCCTGATGTATGCGAATGCTTAGGCACCAGTGCTTCAAAAATGACAAGACCTCACAGGTTGTTCATAAGATCTATAGTGTGTACACAACTTCACGGATCATTTACTTATATAAAAAAAGGTGCAAAAATACACGTTTGTTTTCTCTGTTTCTCAAAACATTGGTGGTTGCCCTCCCACATTTCATTTTTCCCCAGTGTTTTCTCACAACGAGTGCTTGCATTCTGTCGCATTCTGTCCTACTAGAAGGAAAATTTTTTCATGTTAAGGGGGGGGGATATGCTTGAAAATACATAGCAGTGTGACAAGACCGTTGTATTATTTAGCGTTATCCGATATTTTGCTTTAAGCGTATTGCACTGTAGATCATGATTAACTTTTAATGTTTTCTTTTATTGTTTTTAGTGCTATATTGTGAATATTTTGATTCGCCTATTTGATTACATAGCATCTTGTTACATAAGATTTAGAACTTCGGTAAACTTCGCTAACATTAATAATACTATGCGAATATTGAAGTGTTTTTCAAACATTCTTCGTAATGAAAATTATTTAATCAAAATGAGCTGCAAGACTTTTTTCTCAAATATTTTTATATCAAATATAATTACAAGAAACTACCTTTTAATGGAAATATAAAATTTTTACTAAAAAGGAAAATGGGCGCTGTTAATGAGAGCGTTGTAAAACCATTAGCAAATAAATCACTTCTTTCCTCTATTTTGTTTACTAAATTGTAAGACTATTATTAAATTGAAAACTTTTAGCTTCTCCCAATGCATGGTGAATTTAAACACTCCTATGTCTAACTCATGTTCTAACTCGTATCATGCGAGTTCTCTCCAACTTTCAAACGACATCTCCATTCATTATCATCAATTGCACACAAATCTTCCTTTCTCACAAACGTATACTATTCCCACTTTTCAGACATCAATAGATTGCAGCAATCAAACCTTCTTGAACTCTAAATTTAATAATTTCCTTTTGCCATCTTGCTTCCAAAGAATTAAAAAAAAAAAAAAACGATAGTCTGCCAGGTAGTTATCAATTAAGGCGATATAGTACCCTAAAAATCATTAAACTGTCGAAATTTTTTTTATTGGCTCATTTGATACCCCGAATCTTTATAAATATGCCTGCAAAATTTCAAAGCTTTACCTGAATTTTTTCATTAAGTAATGGAGCAATGTTTGATGCTGAACAGCAACTACTACGCCTACATTTCAGATTATCTGCTAGAAAAGAACCTGATAAAAATGAATTTACTATTTTTCTAATGCACATCAATGAGATTGACATTATATATGCAGAGTAATAAATCATTTTAAGAAAGAATTGTGCAATTCATGCAAAAATTCTAGTTTGTGAATTATTTACTGGGAAGATCAAATGGATTTGGTCAAGATTTAAAAGGTGTGCGTGCTTTTTATGATATTATTATGAATGAAATTAAAACTTCAAAACGGATTCTCCCAAAGCACAAATACTAAATCTCATTTTGATTACTCAGATAATTAAAAATCTAATTCGCAAGAATAGAAAAACTCTCCCATTTTTATATATTTGTTTTTGGTGATATATATATCCCATGTGCACGAGATTCAACACTTTTATTATTAAAATATTTTAAGATATTTATTTAAATAAATGCACATACACAGATATTAGATTTTGATGTATTTTACCTATAAATTGTTATTTGATTTTGCTTTTATTTGTGTACAATATTTAACATGCGAAGACTTTTAAAATCATGGAAATAAAAAATAAAGGCATAAACATCTTTTGTACATGTTGTGCATTAGCTCTGAGCATGGAATTAGCTCTGAAGTGTGTGTATTTATTTTTTTTATAATTATTAAGATAATGTTTTATGAAATATTGATCTTTCATTTGTTTTTTTCTACATATTCATTATGGCAGTATACTGTTTAATTGTTCTACATTTGTGCAATTTTTTATGGTAAGTAGTTTTAAATAAGCTAATTAACATTTCATAAAAGTTTCGGACTATTCGATGAACATTATATCATGCTATTCGTGGAATGAAAACTTCAAACTCATATTTCTCCATGTTGAATTTTTGTACATATACTGTTATTCAAAACCCTAAGGCTTTTTTGATAATTGAAGTATGGATTTGAAAATTTTTATACATGTTCTGAAATGTATGTTTTGTAAAACTGTGCATGGAATTAGCTCTAACATGTTTAGTACTTTTTCTAAAAAATTTCAAAATCAAAATTAATGTTTTTTTGGGAGTTTTTGGAAGTTTAACTATAAAAAAATTAATAAAAAATTGAAGAGCAATAGCCGAAAAAAACCCATGCACAGTTTTATGTAGTATATTATAAGGTACATGGAAAAAATTTTTGAAAGAAAAGAGACATATTTAAAAAGGGCCTTGGGGTTTTAAAAAATGCTTAAAAAAGCTAAAAAAAATTTAAATTTTACAAACATTTTGCAACAATTTAAAATTTTTTTGTATGGAATTATTATTAAATTCTAACCTTTATGAAATACAATTAAAGCTAAATTTCAAATATTAAAAATAAAAAAAATTGTGAAGATGGTACCATATCGCCTTAACTGTCAATCGTGGTAAGAATGCAAATGGCTCAATCGCTATAGTTGGTAGAACTGACAAAGCTTATTACCAATCTGTAGTTACCAGTCACAGCTAACTAACAGTCACTAATAACGAGCTCTTGTTTAAAAGATGAAAAAGAAAGGTAGCTAGCAAGGTGACAAAAAAAGTTCAAAACCCCAGGAACGGGAGGGGGGGGGGCTTATAAGAGGACCCAACCAATCCAATCGTTTTAACACTTTGTCTCGAAAGCCATCGAACTTCACTGTAATATAGTTGATCAGTCTATTTACATTTTGTATCTTCTAGAAATGAGGCAAACTGAACACGATTAATTTTTTATACTCAAATATAATTTACAATTTTGGTGACTATTTTTAAAACATGTCCAAGAGAGATATTTAAAAAATTTCAAAGTTATTAGTATAGACTGTTTGCATGTTTCTTTTAATCTTGCGTGAGTGAGTGAATATGAACGTCGCACTGTTCAGCTACACGAGGGCTTTTGGTGATGGTGCTCGTAATTTTGAGCCATGGTCAAGTGACGAGGATGACACCTGAGCTGGCACCCCTCTCTCCTAACTACCACGCCAACGGGAGGACGTTTGAGCTCTCGACAGATTTAACGTGCATCGCTACCCTATACGGTGGGTCTTTAGTGGGGTGCTGAGCTCGAACTCGTGACACGCCAGCCACGATCCGATACCTTAACCACTAGGCTACCACAGCCCCCTTTTAATCTTGCAACAACTCCTTTGTAATACCTGCTATGGTAGGGGCACCATCAGTTGCAAGACAAAAACCAATTTTTCCAAAATGATAAATTATACTTCAAAACTTCCATTGAGTGGATGGAAGTTGACAAATTTATAATGGGCCGTATTCGACAAAAATCATCTGAATTATTGACATTTACGGAATTACGAAAAAAAATCTGAAAAATAACCCTAAAGATAAATTTACTGCTATTTTGCAAATTATTGAAGGTCATTGCTGGAGAGATTGAAAATTGCATGTACTCTGCTTTCTGCTTTTGGTTCTACATATCTAAGTAAATAAATTATAGTTTAAAAAACTAAAAAACACCCTTTTATACTTAATCGAACTAAGTTGTAACTTAGTCTTTTAGTCACCAAATCTGGAAATGGGATCTGAAATGAGTCTCCCGATATGACAGTGCAGAGTAGTGAAACCATTAGGCTCGCATTAAAATTTTTATTTATCTTTTCATTTAACTCTACTGAAGAAAAATACTTGCACACATATTATGTTGTTTATTTCTATTTTAATAAATACGTTTAAAAATACATAACATATATACAACTTATTTTTTATTTTCGTTGAAGAAATAGTTATAATTTATGCTGTTTATTTTTGTTATAAAATATCTTTAAATGACACAAAATTAATATATAATAAAGCTGTAAATCTGTATTAATGACATCTAATCTCTAACTCTGCATGCATTATCGCGGGAATCGAATTGTTTAATAAAAGTCCTACTGGTGGCACCCTGAATCCTATTGGTTTGGCACGGCCATGTCCTGGTCTAAGCTCAAGACTTGTTGATATTTTATACTTCATGATGATGAGTTAAAATATCTTATGCGAAAAGGAGTATTTAAAAACTTTCAAGTGGCATATTTATATCCAAAAATATTAATAAAATATCTACAAAAAATAAACAAAATACTAACTTAAAGATAGCTTAACGTAGCAATAAATTTTGTTATGTTAATTCACAACGGATCATTAAGAAATAATTTTCCATTCAATACAGTTATTTGCCAGATGAAAAAATACTGTATTTTATTCTAAAAATTTTGTTGTAACGAATTTATATAAGAACTCGATTCACCCATACAATACAGAAAAGAAAACTGGTTACTTAAAGTGTGAGGTGAACTCAAGAGAGTGGATTCTTTCACTGAGTCATTCTATGTTTAGTCTATAAAAAAATCTTAAGTAAATGTCAAGCTCAGTGTGCTCACTCGTAAAAGAAAAGCATTTTTAAAAAAAAGTTTTTTGAAAAACAAGCAAGAGTTGTTAAGCAACTTGGAAGGTACGACACACACACAGTCCTCTCAAAATTACAAGAAAATGATGTTTAAATGAAGATATTGTTTCGAATATTTAGTCAACACACTTCCGATCAGGCAGTTGCAGATTTGTTAAAACCCCACCTATGATCAAAATCATTAATAATAATAATTATTATTATACACAAAATAATTGTTCGGGAAAAATTTTCCAATTGCTTTCCAAAAGAAATACCTCCCCCCCCCATTACTTAATATAATCCTTATTACTTTATCTTTATACAACTATATGAATATTTCGAAAATTGTACAGTGTTTTAATACCAAGTCACACACACACACACACACACCACACACACACACCACCACACACACACACACACACCTCCTAAAAATAAATATTATTAAACATATATTGTAGTAGTATTGGTTATATTACTGTAAACTAAATGTGAAGATATTCTTAAGCAAATTTTCAGCTAGTTTCTAGCTTATGCTTTTTTACGATAAGAGAAGTCACCCGTCCGGTACATTGGTTAGTGACGCTGACTGCTATGCCGTTGGGCCTGGGTTCGAATCCCGGAGAAAGCATGGATGTTTGTAAATGTGTAGTGCCTTTGCGGCGTGGGGGTGCTCTAGCCAACAAGCCGCAAGTCCTCTTGTAAGGTTGGTGGTAGGGGCTGTGAGGCACCTTAACCACCTCCAGGGTGCTCTCCCTCAAAATTGGGGTGGAACGGAACCAAAAAGTACTCTCACCTGTATGGTGCTCAAAGCTATGGCTAACGACAGGCGTACAACTAGCCCTTTATCGAGATGAATTTCGTGGGCCTCGATCTGACTACATCAGACAGGTGGCATTGGCAACAACAGCTATAAGAGGGAAGGCTATTTTTATAAGACTTTCTTTTGACTGATTCGATTTTTTATACAAAAAAGGTTACCCTTCTCGGTTTCTGCTTACATTAAATTTCTGGTTTTTTTAGGTAAATAGCTTTTTCATTATCTTAAAATGTTTGCACTTTAATTTTCTTCCCTAAAAATTTCTTAAACTTCTTTAAATCTTTACCACAATTAGTAACACGTTTCCAGTTTCTTATTTTTTACACAAAATACTTCAGAATTCAACGGCGTTAACAGAACTCAAACAACCCAATTCTTACTAATCCCGTAACGGAAATTTACATTTCTCCGTTAAAGGTACTTTTTGTTCCCAAGAGAATGCAGTCTCTCTTTCGTAGAAAGTATAGGAAGATAATAATAGGGTAAACAGCCGAATTTGGAGTTTTAAAAAAAGTTTTCCCTGAATTAGAGAAATAAGTAAAAGTCACCAGAGTGATAAGATCAAAACAAATTAATAAAAACTCTCACTATATTGGTTTAGAGAATCTGTTTTTCTTTTAGAAAAACTAAAATAACCGGTCTTTTGTGTATAAAGCATTTTTAAGTAAGAACAACCTTCTATTCCTCAGTATTATTATTATTTTTTAAAGCATACTGTATTGTCATTTGCTTTGCTCTACAGTTGATCAATCTATTTTTTCGTTTTAATTTTTTGATTGCGACTTTCCTTCGCGCGCGGTTTGTTTTTTCATTCCTATAAACAACGAAGGTATTGTTTGAGTGTTTTTCCAATCTGTGTGTGTGATTGACAATGAACTGAACGATCTTCAACTTTAAAGAATCAAGAATACTTAAACCAGACAACTATGATTTATTACGATGCTTCGCTTGATCACACACATTTACAAAAAGCACAACTTTGGGCTAAGGATCTAACCAAGAAAGGAAATAAAATTCCTGTCTACACTTTACACCTCATGCACTTCAAATTAAAATATATATATATAATATACTTTTCATTACAGTAAAATCCATTTAACGCGAAAACGCTCAAGACGAAATATCTGTTAACATGAAATTACACAACGGTCCCAACAAACGCGACTATGTATTTTCATTTTTTTTCGCTTAACACGAAAAGATTTTCCTTCTGGATATTGTATTATATCTGTTTCTGTATTATTGAAGTATACTTTTGTATCTCCCGAAGAAGTTTTTGCAGTAGATGGTAATATGTGTGTACAACCCCAATTTTGGAGTTTGTTCAAAGCTCAAAAAATATAGTTCATGTAGATTCCGACAACGAAAATGAAATGAATAATGCAGGCCCTGCTCCCTCGTCATCCCAAATGAGGAACATCATTATAAGTATGCACAGTTATTGAGACACACATTCCAATGGTGAAATGAATGACCAAAATGGATGGCATCGAACCATTTGATGCTAAAAAAGACAATTCAAAGAAAAAATATTGGATTGTTTTTCAAAAACTCGATAAATGTTTTGATTTTCAAAAAAACTTGAAAATTTTATATTAAATGCAACAGAACGCTTATAATCGTGTCTAATTGAAAGCCGAATATTATACGCCTGATTTTCACGATATGAAAATAAAGCGGTGCACAAGCACTAGGTTCATATTAAAATTTGTATTTATCTTTTTATTTAACTATAATGATGGGAAATACTTTTATTTTATGTTGCCTATATCTTATTTTAATAAATATGTGTAAAATACATAATACATGTACGATTAAATTTTTAAAAAAAATTTTTGTTGAAGAAATAGTTACATTTTAAGCTGTTTATTTTTAAGTTGAGAAATATCTTTAAATGATGCAAAATTAATATATAATAAAACTAAATATCTATATTAGCATCTATACATTATTGTACTCTATTCCCTAACTCTGCATGCATTATTGCGGGACTTGAATTGTTTAAGGAATAACCTGAGTAGCACGCTGAATCATATTGGTAGATTGGTTTGGCACATTGCAGCTAAAAGGTTGCAAACTCCTGCCATACACTATAATTCTTTTCAGAACAAATGAAAATATTCTATATTTTTTTGTTTGTGTTCCATTTCATATTTTCGTGTATTACTCTCATGAACTAAACGAATAGTTAATTAAATGTGATAGATTTACTTACATTGATAATTATGATAGTAAAATAAAATTTTTCGCACAAGTGCTTCATACCTGCTAGCCGATACAACCTTGTGTAATAATAATTCTTTTTTACTATACTTTATTAAGATAATGAACTGTTTTAACATTGCTTATATTTAGAGTGTTACGGATTATATATATATTTTTTGTTCAATTTGCTGTTTGTGATGCTAAGTGATTTATGTGAGAATATCTTCTGTATGTATTTGTTATCAATAATCCATATTAATTGTTTACATAAAGTGAAAAACTTTGTTATTGTTTATGTATGATGCAGTTTTTAGAAGGCCGTTTTGCGAAAACGTAACCGATTTGTAAAGATAACAGATCTGTTTGCTTTTGCTTTTTGTGAGTAAATTTGTTTATTATTTTGTAATTGAGTGATTAATGTAAATTTCTCACAAATAAGATATTTAAATGTTGTTCGAAGATACGAAGCGAAATTTGAGGTTTCTTCTCGTGCTTTATTTTTTATTACATATAAATATTATAATGTTTTATGATGTCACGCACTGAAAAAATACGAGGTAACTATTTGTATAATTTTTTTGTTATCCCGCTAGTTAAATCTGTTTTTAATTTTCCCGCATCGGCAAAGATTCATCATACGTGTTTCATTTGCTGCATCGAAAAAGTGGAAGAAAAGGTAAAAAAAATATATTATTCCATTAAAAAATAGTATTTTAAAAACAAATCTTTAAATTTTTTGAAAAAAAAAAAATGTACGCAAACATTACTTTTTTTGATGAATCGATGTTTTTACGGTCATCAATTTTTTTTATGACTACATGAGATTTTTTTAAAACTTAACATTACTAGAGTTCAAAAATCTTGCTCCATTGTTTTAAGGGCTTGGTAGTTTTGCGTGCATATTAAGGCGCCTTAACCCATTAACTGGTTTGCCCATAACCGTACGGGGCTACCAAAAGCTAGCCACAACCAGTTTGTTAAGAACCAAGAAGTATAATATTGGAGGTCCCGAATTTTCTAGTGGCTGCGGTAGCCAAGTGGTCAAGGCATCGGATCATGGCTAGCGTGTCATGAGTTCGAGCCCAATACCCCTGAAGACCCGCAGTGTAGGGGAGCGTTGCACGTTAAATCTGTCGAGAGCTCAAACGTCCTCCCGTTGGTGTGGTAGTTAGGAGAGGGGGTGCCAGCTCAGGTGTCGTTCGCGTCACTTGACCATGGTTCAAAATTACGCGGTCCGTCGCCAAAAGCCCTCGAGTAGCTAAAATAGTGCGACGTTAATATTCACTCACTCACCCGGATTTTCTAAATTTGTCACAGACAATCTACCGTTTTAACCTACATTCAATATTTAAATGCCTTTTATTCAGATTTTGAAAACAGGTTTAAGAATGCTTTGACTATGGCAATACCACAACAGGCAATGAATTCGTATGGTCATATTGAAAAAAAAAATGTCAAATTACAATAGGAACTAATAAGCACTAATGAAGATCTTAAAGTTTAGAATCGGATGCCAGCAATTTTGGCTTTTAAAAGTCAAACCTGTTATTTGTCCCGACTTATGGAATATTGTGAGGAAGTTTTTCATTGTTTTTCTAGAGTGAAGGAGTTTCAGCGAGGGGGGGGGGGTTGCTCAACTCCAAAACAAAAACAAAAAAAGAAACTGGACATTAACAGAGGAAATTTAAGATTGATACCAAATGTTGAAATTTTGATATTGTAGTGCTAGAGATTTTCAAATTTCCCATCAAATTCAATTGTTGGTTGTTTAGTTAGTTTATTTGACAGTTTTATCAATGAATTAACTTTTAATTTAATTAACAGGTGATTTTTTAATTTTAAACACTATACTTCATTACAGTTAGAAATTTAACTCTTTTAAAGTAGGAGTAGTACCAGCTGTCAAAGACATTTAAGTTGATAAATTTGCAAAAATTCAATATTAATTAAGCAGGGGTCTACCCCAAACCGAAAAACATGACAAGGGGTCTACGAGACAAAAAAGTTTGGGAACCTCTGTTCTAGCTCTTCACAAGACTAGTCAAGATTTATTTTGAAGATGGATTTAGAAAGAGAGTACTGATTTCAAGTTAGCAAAGCACCAAATATACTACTAATATTGTTGAGACACAGTTACAGATAAAATAGCTTTGATTTTAGTTTAGGCTGTTATCTCTCTGAACAGACTCGCTGACCTGTTCATGATTTATGGAAGTGCTGTGTAATATCGGGTGGAGATTTTGTTCCATATGCCTTTGTACATATGCTATGCACTATTGATTGATGAATTCATCCTAATATATAATGCCCTACATCATTGCACTGGACTTATTGATGAATCTTCAATATCATATATCAGGTATGGAGTTAATAGAATGACCTGCTTGATCTACAGATTTTAATCATAGAGACTGCTTATACTTTGACAGGCAGCTTGTTAACGGAATTGAATTATGGGACCCGTTGCCAATCTCGCTTTGAAATGCGGTGTTAATAATCAACGGAGGTCATTAAATGAGTCCGAACAAGGGTTGCTCCATGTAAAAGTTTTGCTTAGCATTCCTATGTCCAAGAATTTAATTAATTCTTTGGAAAATCCATTCTGCCATTGCATTACGAGTAGAGTCGGACATTTCTTAGTAAAACGCATATACTTAATTTTTTTTCACGAAATAAAGATTTTTTTTTTAATTAAACAGTTTGATTCTTGATTTGAAATTCATGCTTAGGCTTGAAATTATGTAAAATTCAACGAGTAATTGTTTAAAGCACAATTCTTCCAATTTTGTGATTTTTTCCCCCGTTCATTTGTTAAAGAAAATTAGACATCGAAATATTGGCTTAGAAGTTAGTATATAATTATTTAAAACTGAATAATATACTCGAATAAGTTCGGTTACATGTGTGTGTTTATATCAATTATAAATTTTCTTTCTTATGAAATCCTGTGAATGATTCATAATTGAATGCTCATTATGAAAAGTACATAATTGGAATACAATGTTTAAATAAGGGTAAAAATCTTTTATTCTGTATTATAGCAAACTTCGTTTTCTTAATTAATTTAAAGTCAGTTTGAATTATGAGGTATATATAACATCTCTTATACCAATCTCTTGATGAATGGATTAAATTATATCTTCAGACGCACGCACTCACGCACACTCACACACACTCACGCGCACGCACGCACTCACACACGCACTCACACACGCACACTTTCTCTCTAAACGTTTTAAGTACATTTACTCTACCGTTGGTATCACAGATGATTTAGAAAACATTTCTTAAATATATTTATATGGTTAAAAGAGAGAAAAATCTATATTCTCCCTCTCCCTTGTCCAGGTATACATGTTTTTTGGATGTATTATTTTAATTCTTTATCGAAGTTTTTCTCTACCTCAGTACTTCTTAATCTAATAATGTGTATAAAACTGAAATGTTAACTAATAACCTTATCTGTTCAGCTGATTAATTATTAATCTTTTTGTGTTATATCTGATTTATAAGTGGCCGCGACGGCTTAGTGGTTAGGGTCACCTAGCGGTGTCTCGCGGGTTCAAGTCCTGGAGAGAGAGAATCGAGAGAATATTAACGTCGCACTGATTAGCAACACGAGGGCTTTTGGCGACGGACCGCGTCATTTTGAACCATGGTCAAGTGACGCGGACGACACCTGAGCTGGCACCCCCCTCTCCTAGCTACCACACCACACCAACGGGAGGACGTTTGAGCTCTCGACAGATTTAACGTGCAACGCTCCCCTACACGGCGGGTCTTTAGTGGTACTAGGATCGAACTCATGACACGCTAGCCATGATCCGATGCCTAGACCACTCGGCCACCGCGGCCACTCAAGTCCTGGAACCGAGAGAGACCCTGAGGGGAGACGGGGCCACGATTCTCAATGTCCACTCATTGGTGTGGTGCGATAGTTCGGAGAGGGTGGCCGGCGGTAGCCAAGTGGTCAAGGTATCGGATCATGGCTAGCGTGCCATGAGTTTGAGCCCAGTACCACTGAAGACCCGCCGTGTAGGCTGAAGTATTTTAATCTATTTGATTTTAATTTCCCATTTTTATTGGAAATGTGCTGTTGTTTCCATTCTATATCGTAGGCCTAATTATCAAACTCCTTCTGGATCAACTTTACAGGAGCTGGTAAAAACTATTTATTTTTACAATGCTAGGGAATTATTTCAATGCAATTATGAATTTAGAAGTAAAAATGATCATGGAATTTAATTTTTTTCCCCCAATTTATTTTTAGATTTGCAAACAAGATTATTAAGAGAATGGACTTGTATACTAAAAGTCGATTTTGATATTGTGGGGTCACGCATTCTGATTATTAGGCCGGCGATATATTTAAAATAATGTTGATATTTTTAATTATACAAATTGTACGATCGTTAGTTGATATAACATTATAATAGAAATTTATACAATATGTTATTGTAATTTTTTAATAATAAATTCCAAAAATGTGTATATTTTCCTCTACTATACTGGTGCTAATTCGTTTTAAACTCTATTTTAGGATTTGGTTTTAGCAGCTACTTTGGTTTGCGATGCCAAAAATGGTCGTCTTTCCAATTTCATTCAAAATGAGGAATGTGTCAGGTAAATGCATTTCTTTTGATTGACTTATCATGCGCTAGAGTGATTGAAATTATTTTACTGTTGCAAATTTACGGATTAGTTAAATATATATTTTTATTTATTTATTTCTATTTCTCGAAAAGTACTGAACGGAAGGTAAAATCATTGCTTTTAAATAAAGATGCAAATTTTTTGTATCGTTTACGTAAGCGTGCACGTTCGTGTGGGTAGGAATGCTTTACAAGTACAGGTGCTAATGACTGTGTTTCATTCATTCGCATGCCGTCCATCCGGTATAGTGGTTAGTGACGCTGACTGTTGGGTGTGTGGGTTCGAATCCCGGAGAAGACATAGTGTACATGTAATAGTAAATTTTAGTGTCTTTGCGACATGGGGGTGCTCTAATAACCGCAAGTTATTTCGTGAGGTTCGTGGAAAGGGAAGAGAGGTGGAAGGTCTCCCCCCTCCATAGTGCATTCTTCCTCAAAATTGAGGTGGAACTGAGCTCACTAATGGGAATCCTACTATCGAGCCAAATTTTTTAAATGCATTAGGACAGTGATAGAGGACCCACAACTTCTAAATGTCAGCAGTGACCTTGGTAACTTAGTGGTCTAGGGTATGTCATGAGTTTGAGCCTAGTACTGCTGAAGACCCACCGTGCAGAAGGGGCCGATGTACGGTAAATATGTCGTGGCTCAAACGTCCTCCCACTGGTGTGGTGTGGAAGTTAGGAGAGGGGGTTCCAGCTCAGGTGTCGTCCATCCTCGTCACTCGACCATGGTTCAAAATTAAGAGGCTCGTTGCCAATAGCCCTCGTGCAGCTTTGCAGTGCGACTTAAATATAACTCTCACTCACTCCAAATGTCAGCAGTATACTTCGTTATTAGTATAGAATTTAAAACGTCTTAAAGTTCCCACGTTGCTTGTATATACTAAGCTGATTCAAGTGTAATATAGGGGGGGGGGGCCTTTTGGATTTGGCTATTTTCTTTGAATTTGGTGATTTTTATACAGATATTATGGTAAGATTACGAATTCATTCTGGGTTCCGGATATTTATCGCTAAGTGAAGTAGCTTGGCGATCGATTTAGGTCGCTAAAAGGAATTGACATCGCCAAGCCCCCCCCCCTATACTACACTTTAACCTACTAAGCTTTTGATTCCACCCAAGAATGTGAAGATAGATATATTTATTTATAGTGTACCATCACTACCCCACACCAGAGCCATGTAGAGGACTTGATGCACGTTATATCAGCCGAGGCTTAAAATTCTCCAGTTGGCATGATGTGGAAATTTCAAGAGGAGTGTGCCAGCTTAAGTATCGCCCTTGTCACTTGGTCGTGGTTCAATTACGTGGTCCGTCGCTTCGGGTGAGCTCGGTACCTTTGGGCATTCCTCCAATGGAGCCTTCGTATTCCTTCAGAGTGCGACGGAAATGAATCAAACCTTGCAAGAAAGAGCTTGCCATATAACTTGCAAAACATTTGGTTCTGGTCGCCGTGTTTTGAAGCACATCGTAAATTTTTGATGTACAATGAGTCTGTGCCAAAAAAAAATTTCTGTATGTGCAAGTTGATTTTGTCTGATATTTGCCTGAATTCATTAAACAATCTTTTTTAATTTGGTTTCTTGATGTTGGACTTTCGAGGAGGCAGCGGCCGCGGGAGCCAAGTGGTCTAGGCATCGGATCATGGCTAGCGTGTCATGAGTTGGATTCCAGTACCACTGAAGACCCGCCGTGTAGGGGAGCGTTGCACGTTAAATCTGTCGAGAGCTCAAACGTAATCCCGTTGGTGTGGTAGTTAGGAGAGGGGGTGCCAGCTCAGGTGTCGTCCGCGTCACTTGACCATGGTTTGAAATTATGCGGACTGTCGCCAAAAGCCATCGTGTAGCTAAAACAGTGCGACGTTAATATTCACTCACTCACTCATTCGAGGAGGCAGCGGGGGCTCTTAGATATTCTACGTAGAAGTCGTATTTTTCTAAAATATTTAGAACGATATTATAATTTAGATTTTTCTTTTATCTTTTAGTATCCCGAGTTAGTTTTACGGTGCTAAGTTCTGGGATTAATTCGAAATTGTCTCGCTCGCAATCCACCTTTTTTTGCTTCCACTAAATATTATTGGACGCCTCAGTCTTGATTTATCTTCAACATCATTTACTTTGAATCTGTGAATAATTTTAAACACTATAGACTTACCGAGTTGTACGACGAGCCGATTTTTCATTTGTCCAGTGATTTCTTACCATATTTCGTACTTCAGCAGAAATCTTTGTCCTTTTCGCCATTTCCCATGGATGATATTGTTTGGGTGAAAACCCGTCAAAAATTACATTCAAAATACAATAGCAGGAAATTAAATATAGTTTCGATATATTATAAAAATTATATTTCTCTCATTTTAAATGTGTCGCAGTCGTTTTTCGATGTCTTTCTGTGATTAATATTTAAAAAGCCACAGTAAACTGCAAGTATAAAACAGTAGGGTTTTTTTATTTATAAATTATGCGTGAAATGCTTTAAGATTTGGTCAATATTTTTTCATTTTAAAGTGATTAATACATTTTAATTAGTTTTACATCTTAAGTGTCCTAATACTTTTTAATACATCGTATCACTAGATGTCGTGGAAATTGTTTTGGATTGTTCACTAGCTTTTCGTAAATGTTGTATGAATTTTTCTTTAAAAAATACAACATCATGAAACTATTTAGAGCGCTATGCATTCTTGTTTTTCCTTGAATATGCGTCACTGTGTAAATGTTTCCGAGTGATCAATTTCCAGTTCTTTGTTATTTTATGTTCCTGTGAAAACTCAATTTGTAAGAAATCGTGTATAAATACGGATTCAAACTTATCTCGAAATTTCACCGTTTTAAACATTAATCTTTTAAGAGTTTAGTAAAAATACACGTCAAGAAAACAAATTGCGCTCAAAATTTGTTAAATATTTGTAATTTATTTAAATTTATGGCTTATTTTCTTTATTTTTAACTTTAAACCTTGTTGAGAGTTCTTTTTGTGTGTCCATTCTCACATGTACAGTATGTATAATAACGATTTTATTTTGCTACATCTACTTTTCGTGAATATTTTCTCAGTTATAATAATTTACTAATATGTTGTAAATATTAGTAAAGGGGGACTAAAAAGGGGAACCCCACTGAGGGGACTAAAATATTCTTTCATGTTAAAAAAATTTCGTGTTGGAGGATATTGCAAAAAAAAAAAAAATATACAACAGAATTCAGTTTAGTAGAGCACATTTTATATTAACATAGATGTGTGTACGTATATGCGCATGCATTTAATAAAAATCAATGAAACAAAAACATTCACATGAACTCAATGGAATTTAATACAAGACTTTAATGTTTTTTGAAAAACCAAACATTTATTGAATTTTTGGAAAATAATCTGATATGTTTCTTTGCATTGCCCTTTTCAGCATCAAATTATCTAAAAATTGTTCAAAGTCGTCCATTTTTAATTCATTTCACCATTGGAGAATGTGTTGTCTAAATAAATGGGCATAGTTTTTATGGTGTTCCTCATTTCGGATGACGTGGGAACTGGATCTGCATTTTTCATTTCATTTTCATCATCGGAATCTGCATCATTGATATTTTTTGAGCTTTGAAAAAATTCCAAAATATCTTTGTTTGCCATAATTGGGGGTGTACATACATTTTATCATATACTAATTCTTTCGATGATACAGTAGGGCAGTTCAATAATCCAGAAACTTTCCCAAACATTTCATTAAGTGTCTTGTGTTTTTCGTATTTTTTTCATTCTCAGAAGGGAAATATTTTCGTGTTAAGCGAGTTTTGTTCATATTAAGAGAAAAAATACATAATAGTTTGTTGGGACCGTCATATTTCGTGTTAACCGATGTTTCGTCTTAAGCGTTATCGCGTGAAACGTATTTCATTGTAGTAATTTACAAAAACCGAATTTATTTGAATCCAGACCACACTTCTTTTTCAATGTTAATGTTCCTGAAAATCGGGTGCCGCTTAGAATCAAAGGCAAAAAAATTCGTTACTTTGAGAAAATTAACCCCTTTAGAACAATTGCAGGTTCACGTATGTATTTAAAAGTTTATAATACAAATTAAAATTAATTATTCCTCTCTTATTAGTTCTCATTTTAATTTTTTAAAGAAATTTCCTAAATATTGGAGATTGATAAACCTCTTTAGATTATTTTATTTTTTCACAAAAATGTGCTGAGATTTTGAGGTGTGGCTTAGATTCGAAAAAATACTTTATATGCTCAAGAATGAACAAAAGATACACTTAAACTCTCAACAGAAGAGACAAAAGCATAATCCGTATTTCATGAAAAGCTTGAAATGTGAGTGTTGAAATTACTTTTGTATGTGAAAGAATAACCATAACAAATTGTGATTATAAATATAAGCATGCAATTTTTTTTCGAATAAAGTACTTGTGGTATTATTGGTAAATAATTTTTTTTACAAAGCTTTGAAAACTAAATTCCCAACATGAAATTTTGCACTGAGCCGCAGTAATAAAATATCTTCCATAGTTCTTAGTGTTTGAAGAAAGGTAAAATGTGTTACTTTGAGTAAAATTTTATTTAAATATTATTAAAAAAATATTGAGATTGTGGAACACAACAGTCTTGATCACTACTACTATCTGAGCCCTCCCCCCTCCTGCGCGAATGGATAATTTAAATATCTTGTTTCATTCACAAATTGTCTTTTCTGTCTTGAAAGTTTACCTATCCCTCGCGTGGACCAATGAGAGCTATCACACGCGTTAAATGGAACTGTTTCAACAAGTTCTCAAATGGTGTTATGTGGAAGCTATGCCACTCAGTGTAGTCCACTTCATTTTACCGAAGTTCAGAATAACAATACCCTTCGCTCTGTCTAGCTATTGAGTTGGGGTCTTCAACTCGTGGCCCACTGAAGGCATTTTAGTGGCCCCTCATTAGAATTTGAGGGAATTTTTAAAAAAATGCCTTGTGTCTGCTTTTTGTCGTAAAAAACGTTTCTTTTTCTGTTATTCTTGAGATTTAAAACATTTCATTGATGTGTTTGATATCCATTTGAGATAAAAAAAATTTGAAAGTGATGAATTTTTTAAAAATTTTACTGTATTTTAAATAATTTTTAAATATAAAAATTTTGACTGTGCATAAAATCTCAGAAAAGGTGGACTCGTATGTCTAACAGATGGGCACAAAGTATTTTAATTCGACTTTTATTTTACTTTTTTGAAACCGATCTAAGCAAATCTGTAAACACCATCTGTTTTCTCAGAATCAGTTGAAGTCTTGTAAAACAAACCTCCCATTTTTATATAAATTTCTTGACTACAGTATTTTTTGACAGTCGTGTGGCCCGCGGATCACTGTGAATGTATTGATGTGGCCCGCGGATCACTGTGAATGTATTGATGTGGCCCACGTATCATTGTGAATGTATTGATGTGGCCCACGGATCACTGTAAATGTATTGATGTGGCCCACGGATCACTGTAAATGTATTGATGTGGCCCACGGATCACTGTTAATGTATTGATGTGGCCCACGGATCATTGTAAATGTATTGATGTGGCCCATGAATCATTGTAAATGTATTGATGTGGCCCATGAATCATTGTAAATGTATTGATGTGGCCCATGAATCATTGTAAATGTATTGATGTGGCCCATGGTCATTGTAAATTTATTGATGTGGCCCTTGGATCATTGTAAATTAAATAACTCGGCCCTCGTGAAAGGTTGAAGACCCTTAGTCTTGAGTAAAGTTAATTCAAACCAAATTATTAAACACAGTGCTACGACCATCTAGATACGTTAATTATCTTTTTGTTTTGTTTTGTATTGTTCCTCGAACCTTTTTACCAGTGAATTATAGACCACAGATCTTTTCTTAGATGAAACTTTCTTGTAGACCCTTTTTTATGCTTGGTATACATGTATATGTGAAATAGTATGCATATAAATGTTGTGTAAACCAGTTACACCTAAATCATACAAAATTATTTGCCTAAAAAAGAAAACGACATAAATTTTTCTTTAACAGATTAAACAATATTAACGAGTAATGCTGGATATCCTAAATTACAGGAATACATTTCATATGCGGAAAATTTCATTTAAAATTTGCTTAAAGACTTGTCTTTATGACTTTTCTGCTTACCTCGAAGAAAATCATCACTTATCTGTGAACTGTGTGTGTGTCCCCAAAGAAAAATACATTTATTATTACTGTAGTTTGTGTTGTAAAGTTTGTTAAGAAAAGGAAATAAGGAACATAATGAGTTGCCATTTATTAGTTGAAAAGGAATTGATTTAATTTTCTTTCAAATTTTTGAATCTGAATCTTTTATCTCGATTCAATATTTTGTGCATATTTATTTTTGAAGCAAAATTTTTTCAGATAAGTCTTGAATGTTGAACAAATATTTTCAACTGATAAAAAGTTTTCCTTGAAGCAAAATTTCTCATTCGTGATATTTCTCACTCCAATTCTTATGTTGGAGATGCTTATTTGCCCAAAAAATAACACTTCCGTGAAAATGAGGAAATGTTTTTTTTCTGTAGAGAAAGTAACTAGTCATTCTTTCAAACTAAACAAATTTTCGATTACGTTTAGGAAATGGTGGTCTGTTAATTAACGATTTACTTTATTGGTAAAAATGAAAATTAATACTTCACTTAATTTTGCTTGTGAAGCGATTTCCTGAAGTTATTTATTTGTCGGAAATAAAAAGTATTGTTGTGAATACATTATCACCTTTAAAACTTCGAAAAAACACTCCCTTTCTTCTACAGCTGGGAAATATAAATTTAGCAAGGAGCTTATAATCTTTCTCTACAAGAAATGCAAATTTATTCATGGATATTGTTTTTTTCAGGGATTTACTTCTTAAGGTGCGAGATCACGAGTAGTCTGAGTGATCGTTCGTTTTTCTTAAGGAGTTTGAAGCCATGGTATCGGAGTAATTATGGTCGCGAACACTTGGACGATGTTACTGTTATATCGTGGGTTCATTTCTAATGTCTCTAGCAAAGCGTTGTGTAGAATTTTTTAAATCTGCCAGAATACGGTTCTGGTGTGGCGTAGAAGTTTGGAGAGAGGATGCCAGCTCTAGTAACTGTGGTTCAAAATTACGAAATCCTTTGTCAATAGCTCTCTTGTTGCTTCTAAGTGTGACGCTATTGAAATAAATTCTACAACCCAAGAAATTCACTGAACTTGGGGAACACGTGAAATGCCCACACCTTTCAGGAATACCAAACGATTTTTCTCAATTTCCAATATTTTCCCTTGTCGTTCCATCCTCCTTTTCTGTTTTTGTATTTACAGAGTTTAATCTAGGTCACAGATATTTAGAAAGCCCCAATAGTCCTTAGTGTTGCTTTTTAGCCTGAGTAAATTAAAATCAAATCAAATAACAAAACAATTTAAAAAAATTTTCAAGTCGGAATTGGCGTTAAGGTTTCTTCAGAACGTTTGAATTTTGATATAATTTCAAATTTTTTGTTAGAATGTTATTTTAAGATAGTATACAAGGGATACATATGCTTTAAATTTATATGAGATCTTGATTAGATTTTGAAGTGTATCGATTTAAAACTAAAAAATTGTGAAGAGTCTGGACATGTGTATAGTTGTATGGTGGTGTTGTTTCTTACCCCACTTGACCGACAAAAACATCTAAATCAAGTGCATGAACCCGTGCGTTTTTAAACAATGGAAAAACTGTTGCAGGACTTGAGAGCAGCTGGTTCTTATGGCAACCAATACAAGCGAAGAAGTGGGCAAGAGCGGCTTGGGTCACATTGCAATTCGTACAAGGAGGGTAAATTTTAAGACACTTCACATGCCGTTGAGCTCGATTATGTCCACTACGAAGCCTAGCGAGAGTAGTTTAATCTCGTCTACTGCTTGCCCCAAGCAATGCAGCGTCAGGATGGTTTCCTTCATACCACTCATGTACGGGGGCTTGCCTCCAAGAGGAACTGATATATTGTTTAACCCGTGTAGCAGTTTCTGAAAAAGTAAGGCAGCCACCGTATGTTGAATCTTTATGGCTGCCCTCACGGGCCAAACCATCTGCAATCTCATTCCCGTAGACATTCACTGCGATAGTACCCACTGAAAAAAGATCTTAACATTGGCACTCAAGCTATTTAATAGATGGACAATACTCGTTGTCGTTCTGTCACCATGCCTCCACGATTCAGATAGATGCTGAATAGAGCTTCGGCTATCACTCAGTATCCCCCCAAATTCCTCTTCCCGAAATAGCGCCTACTCCCGTGCTGCCATCAATATAAATCTATAATGCGTCACACGGGACTTAATGAATAGTCTCCAAAGCAAGCTGCCTAAGATACTCTGGATGTTGAGTGCCCTTGTTTGTGTATGAGGATAATTCGTTATTAAAGACGCGTTCATTGAACGACTCAGAAATATCCGTACAGCGGACCAGAGAGACATATTCAACTTGATAATGTAATCACCCGTCGCTTTCAGCATAGCGCTAAGCGGACTTCCTCTCTTAAGGCGACGATTGTTGTGCCAACTACGTACATAACAAGAGGTTCTGTGCTGGTCTCCATAATTGATGAGCTTGGAAAAGTATTTAGCCAATAGGAATCTGCTTCGTAATCTGAAAGATTGCAAGTCAGTTTCATACAAAATAATATACCTCGGGCAGCTATTGCGGAGACTAGTGATGACTCTAGTAGCAGAGAATTGTACCCTTTCTGGTTTATCAAGGTTGCTTGCAGAGGCAACCTGATAGACCTGTACTTTATATTTAAGGATATGTCAAATGAGAGCAATATATGTATTTTGAAGGGTCTGAGTATCCGCTCCCCAGTCCCTGCCAGAAATATATTTTAATTTTCACTGCCGCCCAGCCAGTATGGTGATTATGACCCTCGGCTTGTAACCAAATGGGCTCAAGTTCAAATCCCGAATGAGATTTGGATGTATTTCCGGGAAAAGAAGTCGAAATTTCCCCTGAAATGGATTCCCGTCTCGAATGGAAAGCAGCGCATCCCTTCTATTTATGCTGGTATCATCGTTTGTGTAATAAAAAGTCTACATTCTTCTGTGTGATCGTACTGAATGTTTCTGTTCGTCTATGTCTCGTCTTTCATATGTACACCAGCATGAAACACACGACAACAACAAAATTTTCAGTCGCTGCTTGCCTCTACAAACCAAATTGTTTACATGAGCTTGACCAAGAATCTCTTGATCTAGGATGAATCCCAGGTATTTTGGGTGTTTTTCACAATTCAGTCGACTACTCAGTAAATAAATATCAGGCCCATAGCTGTAAAGATGTCTATTAATGGTAAAAATACTTTATACAGACTTTGAGGGATTAAAAATGATTTTATGCTCAGCAGCAAACTTTTCCAGCCGAAGGAGGAAAGTGTTAATTTTGTTCTTAGCATTTAAGCTTGTATTGCTGCTCCAGATTATTATATCATCAGCATACCATCTCATACAATGAACAGAATTGGCTTCAGTCTCGATTCTGGCCATAAGTAGGGAAAATAAAGTGGGACTGAGCACAGATCCTTCTGATATACCCTGGCTCAATCAAAATTTTCCCGAGACGGTGTCTTTAAACTTAACTCTAATATACCTGGTCTTTAGGAAGTCAGCAAGCTAGGACAGAATTTCCCCCTGATTTTGCAAGTACTATAAAGTTTGCAAACGAGTTTGTATTTCCAGGCCCTGTTGAAGGCTCTCGATAGAT
>BMAO01039140.1:0-11830 GCA_019973975.1 Trichonephila clavata
TTAAAAAATGATCCCAGATCTCAGACTAGAAACAACTACCAATGTTTAGTTCTTCGAAAGAATTTAGTATTTGAAGGTTCGTGATTTATTGTTATCTGGATTTTAGTGTTTATATTTTGAGAATGTGGGGAAAGAGATCGAAGCAGTGTCGGATTAAACGACATGGAGGCCCCTAGGCAGTCGAGTTCTCGGGGTCCTGTAGCCTGTTTTTGGAGCACTAACAGAAAACCGAACATGCTTTTGTGGGTCCCTAAAAAGCACGGGACTCATAGGGAACTGCCAACTCCGCCTAACGAGTAATCCGGCACTGGATCGAAGTATTTTGTAAATTTAGTATCAGTTTTATTTCAGTCAGCATGACAGAAAAAGCGAAATATTTAAGGGAGATTGAAATTTTTCTAAATTGATGAATGAATCAAATAGTGAAATAGATGAAAGTTATTTTTTGAAAAAAACTGTAGAGCATCTTTGGCTATTGAAATAATTGATCACAGGGATGTTTGCATACTTTCATAAGGTCTGAATTTTGCTGGCATTTTTTACCATTGGTCAACTTAAATTTGATTAACTTTTAAAGTTAAAATTTCAGGTAATGTGCATCTTGTTCTTTAATTTTTTTTATTGTCTTGGTTTCATAGGATCATTTTTACACCATTTGCTTTCATATGTTTGATTTTGAGAAAAGCTTGTGTGTTTCTAGTTTGATAATGTTTTCCTTTTAGTATTTCTTACATTTCAAGTTTTTGTAATATAGAGAAAGGGAACTATGTACAGGGCCAGCCATGTTGGTGGTGTGGCGGATGTTGTGCGCAGGGGGGGGGGCAGAATGATCAAAAACTAAAATGTACTCTTGCATATGAAAACTTGACAATATTCCTATCGTAAGAAATGTCAATTTTGTCGTAAACATACTATTGTAGATCTCTGAATTTCAACAATCTGCAAACTAATTCTTGAAATCATAAAGACTTTAACGGTTCGCACTACCACAGATGAAGCATATAATAAGAATGATTTTTAAATTCTGAGAAACATTCCTGAACAACATTTCTTCTTATCAGGGCGTAGCTATCACCGTATCAATGATACGGGCTCCCTAGAGGCCCTGGACGTGTGTAAGCAAAAAAGTCATAAAATGTTATCAATGGTCATATTAAGAGTTCCTTTTTACGTTTATAAAATAGTATATCACTGGCATGAAACGATATAAGTTTTCCATGTGAATTCTGAATCTCAGGAAACGCAATAAGAAAAGTTTAAAAGCTGGTAAAATTACTCAACGTAATGAGAAGACAAGGAGTGGTGTGATCTTTGAATGTAGGAAAAACTTCTCATTCAAAGCGAATCGACAGAAAGATAGTTTGAAGTGAAATACAGATAACACTTATTAGGATGGAAAAAAATCCATTCAGAATGTTATTTTCCTGTAAATGACAATAACCCCTTCGTCTATTGATTGATTGACTGTAATAAACGTCGCACTAAGAAGCTACAGGAAGGCTTGGTCCTTAGTCGGAATTTTTTTCATAGATGGTCCAGTGAAAGAGAGTATTATATTATATTTATCCCGGGTTCTCTTTTATTTCTGTAACAACCAAGAGACTGAATGTGCATTCATGGTGAGCAAGAGCTGGATAACTGCTTCCCGTTCCGAGAAAAGATAGGACCATAAGCACCTGAAGTCTTCTGTCACCCTCCAAGTCTATAGTTAATTATTTTTTTAAGGAGTATCAATGAGTTCTCAACGTTGGTTCTCTGGGGGAAGGGGGATGGGGCGCGTTAAAGAAGAATTTCGGCACATTGGACAAAAGCACGATCAAGATTTATGACAGGCTTAAGGACGAACGAAAAGAATGGGACAGAACGGCCCTGAGAAAAAGACCCCTTTTCGAAGTAAACTGAGGGAATTTTGCGTCAATTTGACTTCCGAACTAATTTCTTTTAGCTTCCTGCGCTTATACAGACAAATCAGAGAACCGTGTTTAAACAACAAAAAAAGGTAACTATATTTTCATTTTCAAATTCTCTTAAAATTTTATGATTTAATGCGCAGGTATTTTAATCAGTGCGTAAGATAAAGTGAAAAAAATATTTTGTCGCATTTGTGTCATTACTATTTTATTTATTTTCGATTTACATACATAAATATAAATAATTCAGTTTCTTAGAATATTTTTATGATTATTAACATATTTAAATGTGTTTTCGTAGATTGAATCTTAAAACATTTTCGATTGGCATTGTAATTCAAATGAAAAAATATTATTTGCCTCTCTTATAAAAATAATTTCTTGAGTAAGTTATAAAAAGCGATAATAGTTCATTTAAAATACAAAACATTAATGAGATTTTGAATACATTCATTAGTTATTTACCATACTTAAAAGAATCCTAACAATAACTCGAAATTGAAATAAAACGTTATTATATTTATTATGTTGATTTTTTGTTTGTAATCCTAACGTATTGCGATAATTTTGTTTAGTAATATATGAGCCAATCTATAATTTCTAAATATTTCATTAAAATTGCTTCAAACTGTTAAAAGAATTTTCAAAGAAAGAAAGTATATTAAGTTTATTTAAAAATACACTTTTCTTTTTTTTTATTTAACGTGAAATAAACACATAATTCTTCTAATATACTTGAAACTGCTAAGAGAACCATTATTTTGTAAGATTAAATTTGAAAAGCACAAATTCTTTTTGTATTTATGCTTGTACAGAAATAATTCTATTTTTTTTCTGTGTCAACCCATCGCTCGCGAATTTTAAATAAAAATCTGGAAAGGAGTAAACATGCAATATCTGTGAAAAAAGTTTCAGATACACGATAGTCAGCAAGAGCAGATGCCGTACGAGCTATATGGTTATACACACATAAAAGAGGCCCTGGCTGAAATCCATGATACAAATGATGATAAGAAGATCACAATACTGGAGGCAACTTCTCTTTTGAAACATGGTAGAATGGTCATTGGGGCACATGATCTCTGATGAGGTCTTCATCCTCTATCTTGAATTTGAGGGAGCATTAAAAATTACACTTGCTATGTTTATTGGAAGGTGGGGAAAAGTATAAAAAGTTTAAAAGTTAAAAATTTAAAAATAAAATTAAAATTAAGAAAGTACATTAGATTGCGACCTGAAATAATAATATAAAGAAAAGTTGCTGGGGCTATATATTTTTTTTTTGTTTGCGTTGGGGTGTTTGGTAAAAGAGTGGAATACTGAGTCGACCGCGGCTAACTCCGTTGCCGGAGGCTCTAGCGTACAGCCAACTTAATCATTGGGTACTTTTGAAACCACATGGGAAAGTATGAAACTTCCCTAATGACCGTGATTTGGGATACCATACTACAGAGGGTGAGTGCTACTAGCAAAGCATTACAATCAGTTGGGTGTGAGCTATTAAAAGGATCTAATCTACTGAAATCTTTAGAAAATTATATACAAAATCTCAGGAATGAATTTGGAAAAGTAGAACAAGAAGCAACTGCTTTACAGGGCTCTCATTTAAAAAGGAAGTTGGATAAGCTTGCAGGCAGCGAAAGAGAAAAATTATTTTCGGTGAAACTAAAGAAGGTCATGAATTTGAAAATAGGGAACATTTCTTGTTCAACTCATTCTATGCCATATGCGATAGGACAAATGCAGAACTATCCCGAAGAGCTGGAATATATGAAACTGTTATAGAACCCTTTTTTGTATTTTTTGACGAGAGGTTTTCTGAAATTAAGAAAGCTCTGTTCAAAAATTAAAGGATATTTACAAGACGATATTGAATCGCTTAATTTTGACGTTGAATTGGATCAGTTTTTGCTATTTTTAAAAGAAAACAAAGATACTATGAACACTCCAATAGAAGTTTATCGATTTGCAAAAGGAATGGTCTCGACTTTCCCTAATGTCGAGATACTTTTAAAAATATTTTTAACTATACCGATATCAAATACATCAAGTGAGAGATCTTTTTCGGTTTTAAGGCGCGTTAAAAATTATTTAAGAAGTAGTATGGGAGAAGACAAACTGAACAGCATGGCCATTTTATACATAGAACAAGATGTTTTTGACCAAATAGATACTGCAAAAATAATCGATGAATTTGCCCAAGAAAAATCAAGACGTAAAGTTATATAGCAAAATGTTAAGCTTTTAAGTAAGATTTTTTTTTTAATTCTTTAAAATAAAGTTAAAAGTTTTTTTTGAGCCGTTAATTTTTTTTTAGCTATACATTTTATTTTGAGAATTTAAGGTCAGCGAATTTTTTCGACTCTTCAGCCCAGGGGGCCCCAAACCTTTTACCGCCAGGGGCCTCCAACTAGCTTAATCCGCCTCTGTTTGGTAGTGATGGCCGAAAATATGTCAGACATAGAATAGGAGAAACGCTACATCCTGATTGCATCCATGCAACTGTAAAGTAGCCTCACAGTTTTATGATTTGGTCATGCATATCAGCAGATGGTATAGGTCGTCTTCATATCATTGATGATACATGGAATGTCGAAAAATACATTGACACCATTCTAGAACTCAAACTTCTACCTTTCATCAGGGATCTATTTACCAATAATGCTTCATTTATTTTTAAGTTAGATTCAGCTCCCCTTGCCACATAGTAAACTAATCGGAAGATTGGTATCGTTCTAAGATGATTGAGTTGTTGTCCTGTCCAGGAAACAGTCCTGACCTCAATTTTATCGAAAACTTGTGGCACCGTTTGAAAACTCTTGCCCGAATGAAGCCCATGAAATAAAAAGGAACTCATTAAGGATATAATTGTTTCTTGGCGTCATGTAATAACAAGGGAAGACATTAAAACTATTTTCAGCTCAATGAACATCGATGTGAAGCGGTAATAAAAATAAAGGCCCCACTAAGCACTAATAACTCACTGCTATCTTTAGTATCTAACGTATATCGATAATTATTGCATCATAACTTTTTTTACTTTGCAAATGTTTGAATTTTGTTTTTTGTATTGAATTTAGTATTAAATTATCTTTAAAATGATAAAAAAGACTGTATTTTGTGCAACGTAACATTTTCTATAAGCATACAAACTTGAAAAACTCAACAATTTTTAAAAGTGTGAACACTTTTGGCCACCCCTGTATAAAGAATTTACATTCCTTCTTCCCTGTACCCGGCTTCTTCTTACCCGGCTAGATGTGTGGGAGGAACTAAATGATCAGACAACATGATTAACTTCAATTATTTATTTATCACTACATTCAACTCAGACACAAATAATACTGTAAGTAAAATAATTTTGATCAGTCAGAGCACGAAGGCCAGACAAGATGGCGTGGGGATAATACATTCGGTCATGCAAATCTACCCTAACCTTAACTTGTACAAAGCTTGTTTAATTTAGAACCGCGCTTATAATTTAATTCTCTAACTTCTACTTGAAATAAGATCACAGTACCTGAACTCTTGCCGTCTTCTTATCTTTGCTTTTACTTTAACACGGTTCCAACAGTTAAACTAAGCACTTTCTTAATATTCCAACTTCTCGCTTCGTACACCGTTTACGTGTACGGTTCACCGTAAATTTACTTCGCTTCTCATCTCTTTACTTCACATCCAATCTATTCTCACTTCACTAACTCTCAATCTCGCGAATACAATATATATATATATATATATATATATATATATATATACTTAATTTGTATAATCAAGCTTCCTGTCATTGGATAAAGTTGGTTAAAAAAAGGGAAGGCCCAAAAGGAATTCCCAATGGGTTAGTAGAAGGAACCGTATAGATCCATCACAACTGTATATACATACAATTTTTTAAACTTGCAGTGGATGACACTTGATGTTAATACAGTTTTTTTCAAATATTAATTCATTAATTCAATTTAATTAATGAATAAATAGTAACAAACAAAAATAATAGTCCAACACCATATATAGAAAGGAAAATCCCTCATTGTGTCCCTGTAGCGCAACTGATAGTACGTTGGACTTTTAATCCAATGTTGTGGGTTCGAACGCCACCTGGGATGACCTACTTTCTGAGAATGTGATTTCTATTTACTATACTATTTTATTAGAATAATTACATTTAATTTTTGAATAAATAGTTACAAGCAAAAATAAAAAAGCCCGACACCATATATAGAAAGCAAAATAGAAAATTTCAAGGAAAATCGTTTTCTATTTTGTCACTTAACATTGTGATTCTGTCATATGTATACACATATTTATATTAATTGTAATTATTTAATAAAACGTAACTAAAATAAAAATTTTCTTTGTTTTGATCTAAGTAGGAATTGACTTTTTGATGTGTAACATCTTTCCTCTCGGTTGCTGGATATTAGTAGGAGTGATTTCTAGAAAAGGGACAGAAGTGTGTAACAGGAAGTTGGGGAAGCGCACTCTCTTTCATTTGACCAATCAGCACGCTTCGTGGTGACTCTTCGCTACTCTCGCATTGGGGTCCAACTCTAGCAGCCATCAAGCTGCCAGCCTTTTTTTCTATTGTTAAATTTAGCATTTCACAAAATTTGAATTCAAAAACTCGGTTTCATATTTTCTTGACTCTAACTCCACTTCGCACATACCAGCAAGTCTTATTAGACTTCATCCAGGATAAACTTGCGATTCTTAAGCTCAATTATCAAAGTCTCAGGGCTCGTTATGTATGAAATCTGAGGACAGTGATTTCGGTTGTCGGATACATTTCTCCGAGTCAAACGGTTCAAAATATTAAAGATTTCCCGCATTTTGTACTTTTACCGTATACCGAAGGTGGTTTTGCTCTTTTTTTTTAAAAAAAAACTATAACTCGCTTCTCATGATTTTGAGTGGTGATTTTAACGTTAACTTCAGTTTGTCAGAAGCTGAGCAACTCATAGCTTTTTTGAATGATGAACTGAAGCTCGAAATGAACACAAATCGAAATATTTCCACAGCTAACAGTGGTATTGTTATTGACGCTGTGTTTCACACACAACGGTTTTTAAATACTTTAAAATCACAAGTATTGGTGTCATATTTTAGTTATAAGCCTATTGTCTCCGCTCTACCCCAAATTGAACAAGAATAATTATTTTTGATAAAAAAAATTGCATTACTCCTTGTGTTAATTAAATAAAACTTTCATTAAAGATATGATTATTCGATAGAAAATTATTTCTAATCCTTCCCGATTCAGTTTTCCCAGGATTTAAGTTACTATTGCGTATTTACCACGATAACATGTCAGATGTTACACATCATATGCAATTACTGTAAGACTGGTTTAATTTTTTTTAATATTACTTGTTAATATTTGACTTCACTTCTTCCAGTATTCTTTTCTTCGCGTATCTTTTATTTCTTTCTTCCCTTTCTGATTTCATCTCGTCCTGTTTTCATCTCTGATATCAGCTCTTTGAAAACGTCGATAAAAGCTTAACATTGTTTCTCAGTAGCATTTCCTTCAAAGCGAATAACCACACACACACATAGCATTTATTCAGATATCTCATTTCTACCTCCAAATATTACGTGGCTGTAGAAATGAAGAAATGTCTACGAAAATAACAAGCAAGTTCTTCCGGAATGCACCATAATTTATTCTGAAACTCTTTAATAATTACAGCAGTCATCCTTTAACTTGAAACAATAAACACACAAACATATAAATCCATTATAACACAGATTCAAAGAATCGCATAAATACAGAACGTAACAATTGAAATCTGTTTTCTCGTAAGGGTATTACTCAGTCATTGTCAAATTTTTCACAATTAATGTTGCCTTTCTGCATTGTATTTTTGTAGGAAATGTGAATCCTTTTAGAAGCCTCCAATGTTATCTCTTCAAATAATAATCCTAGACTCTTCTAAGTTTTATTGACATATTTGGCTATTTGGAGAAAAAAATTTCTGTCAGATTTGTAGTCTATATCCCTCCAGTTTACTTAGCATTGCTGAAGAGTATACTCTTTTAGCCTGCAAACCATCTTCCTTAACACAACACTTTTTCAGAACAGAAACGAACAGAGTCCAAACTCTCCGTAACATTTACATAAGCATTTCTTCTTCGTCCTTAGGTTTTGTCCACTAGTATTTGAGTATGTACATATTATAGAAAATTTCGGCTAGTTTTGTTTTTTCTGATCCCTGATGTAAGAAAATATTTTTATGGATTTGAGAACCTACAAATTAATCACTAAAATAGGTATAAAAAGGTTCTTTTTGTTGAGAAATTGAAGGAAAAATGTAATTGCAGAGTAACCTTCTTTATTTTTTTGTTCTTTCGAATGTATTTATTACATTCAAATCGGAAACTAATCCAGTGATCTCCAACCCCCAGGTCGTGGACCGGTGCTTGTCCGTGGATCCAATACTACCGAGCCACACAAGGAACATTAAAATAGGTCAATTTTATTTCCTATATCTCTCGAGTTGTGCGACTTTTTTATAGAATCACTTTATATTCTACGTCAGATCACTTTATCATTTTTGGTGTAACTGTATTTCATTCTGAAGCCATGTTTAAATACAATTAAATGGAAAATTATTAAATCATAACAATCTAAAATATAAACAATCAATGTCCCCCACCTCTAAGCGGGCCGCGGTAAAATTTTCAAACGTTGACCAGTCTGCGGCGATAAAAAAAAAATTGAGGATCACTGCACTAGTATATAGGATTTGAAGAGGAAAATAAAGCTTCTAGAAGATAAAACATTATGTTCCCGAATTCAAAAATGGCAAGAGACAATATCCCTATTTATTTTATTATGAGATTATTTTCATTAAAATTGGAAGTTCACAGATTTTAAATACAAAATATTTATTTATCAAATGGGATTTCTTAATGTTTTCCGTTGACAACGAAACGAAATTGCATTATTGAAAATGATTGATGTGTTTCTGTATAAATACGAAGCATTAGTCCTTACTACTGGAATTATTGCCAAATCTTACCTTTGAAATATGATTATAACATTGGGTAAATTCCACACGTCACATTTGCTGGATTTATTTTTTAATAAGTCTGGTATGCAGCTGGTTTTATCAGCTTGTTTCTATTTCTTGAGCCATTTCATCTGTTACCAAATTTTTTTTATCGCTATGAGATCAATATAGCGATATATATTACTGTAAATATGATTAGTAACAGGTGACTTCGATTTCTCATTCACAAATTCGGGGTTTTTCACTTTATCTCTGTGTACTGCCTGGATCCCAAATTTTTGCTAATTAAATTTACAATATTTGTTAAGTTAATTTTACTCCCACACAACACACACAGGAGTGAGACAGATTAGTTCTTTATTCGTGAAGACTGAATTAAAATCAATACATTTAATTCAATTGATACAGCTTGTGTGCAGTGCGATGGATAAGGGATTTGTAAAATTCGCATTTTTCAAATCCTTATACATTTGTATTTGTAAGACCAAAATTTTAAAAGTTCACTATATTTAACTGTAAAATAAATGTGTTTTGTTTATTGTACAATTTTCTATTGCCATTTTTAAGAGAATAAATATATATTGTTATAACTAGTTAAACATCTGATACGTATGTGTTTATTGGTTTACACATTAATGCAAAATATTAAAAAGGTAGTAGTTATGAAAGTAATTATACAGTAATCAATATTTCTCATTTTTACAAAGCAACCACTTTGTTGATTTCTGCAACAATTAACAATTTACACAGAATACTTAACGGTAAAGATTACAGTATATTTCAACAAACATTGGGAAATTCATGTAACTCAATTTAACCATCCCGTGGCTTTCGATTAAAAGTGACACTTAGTGAAAATCTGTTCATCAACTACCTACTAACAGTGAGTAACAGAAAACAGGCTCATAGTATCATCAATATTTCCCAGTATTTTCACGCTATTAAATTCATTTGTTTCATAAGTTGGCTTAAATTATTGGCAATAAAAATATGAAAGAAAAAAAATTATATCTTTTGCAAATGTTCAGTGAAAACTGCATTCTTTAAATTGTCATATCACTGAAAATTGATGTTTTCACATTTTAGCTTTCATTATATTTCTATTATATATACTGTTAATGAGTTGTAAATTTAAAAAAAAAATGGCTTTTTGCCATTCAATATTCTCAATTTTTCTTACAAATTTGATTGGCAAATGCTGAAAATATTATAAAAAAAACATCTGGACAAAATTTAGAATTTGTTAGAATGTTTTAGAACACAATATTGCATTTTTAAACCCTTAAATGCATAAATTTTTATTTTCAATAAATAAACTTCGAAATCAACGGGAAATGGGCAAGTTAATGGAAAAAAAAGATAGAATTTTTTCTTAAATTTCACTTAAACATATTGATGTATTTCTAAAAAAATGCATCAATATATTTGTTTTATCAATTTTATGTTATGTCAATTTTTTCTGGATAAATTTATTTTATATGCAAAATATAAATATTATTCGTAACCCTTACTTGTTTCTCTCTAGAAGCAATTTTTTTCTGCATGTTTT
Source organism: Trichonephila clavata (assembly GCA_019973975.1). NCBI lineage: Eukaryota > Metazoa > Arthropoda > Arachnida > Araneae > Nephilidae > Trichonephila > Trichonephila clavata. The sequence goes on from BMAO01039140.1 coordinate 10,473, forward strand.
TATTATTTTTTTATATAAAATCGTAATTCTTAACATCCGCCGAAATAAAGATGTACTCAGATAGAACTTCAACAGTGAAAATTGTCACAGGTAAAGAATAAACTGTCAAAGAGTCTAGTTGCGTTAGGAAACAATAAAATAGCTGATAAAATTAAAATTAAAAAAACACTATGCAAAAAAGGTTGCTACATAAAGTGAAATGCGATTTTTCGACGCATGATGCAGATCTACATCATTATACTTTAAGGTTAACAAAAAAATTCAAACAATAATATTAATATTAAAAATTTCTTAAAAGAGGAAAATCATTTTTAAAAGTGATCGCCATTTTTTTTCAGCTTTTCCAAAGATATCAAAGTACTTTAAAAAAAAAATAATAATAATTTTATTGCCTTTTAAATACGCAAGTTATTGAGACTTCACAGAAAGTGCGAGTTATGATGTTTTACACAGGCTCAAAATAATAAAACATTTCGTCAAACACTTCTCTTGAAATTTGAAGAAATTTTTAAAACTGTTGTTTGTCGACTTTTATTCAAAAATGTCAATAATACATATTGAAACGTTAGGTCTTCTAAATTTAACGAATAATAAAACCTAACTTTTTTCTTTGAATTAACAATAGCTTTTCTTTCTCTTCATTAACACAATGCGAAACGAAATTAGCTATATAATTCTGTAAAATATTAATTGATTCTTAAGATGTTTTTTTTTCAGAAATTTCAACACATCTAGTGTTTCATTCAAGTTTCCTGACGTAAATGTTTGTGTATTCATGACGAAAAGGATATCAGCCTGTACTATCTCACGTGATGAAATATTGGTTTCTTGTATCAGCAACGAAACGTTTTTTTTACGTCAGAGTGAAAAATCTTATTCGATTATTTCAATGTCATCCTTTCTTGCTTAAAGAGTTTCTAATGTCAACATCAGCTGACAGAGATTTATGTTACTAAGCTTAAGTAGGCAAATATTTTTTAATTCAAAATAACTGCATAAAGGTTTTTAAAATTTTACATCGAGAATTTATTTTACAAAAAATACATATTTCCTCGAACTTAAAATATAAAAAGATAACTATTAAACTATTTAAACCATTTGTTTTAGCTTTAAAATTTTTACTGTGCTTCATATTCATTAAAAACAAATTCAGAATTTTTTTTCAGAAAATTAATTAAAAAAATTAAAAAACTCCAAACAACTTTTACATCAGAGGTGGCAACCTATGGCACGCAGTACAATTACTCAGTGCACTCTGCACTTCTCTACAAATTTGTTAATATTTGAGTGGATGGAAGTTGATAAATTTGCAATGAACCTCATTTGACATCTTCAGAGTTATGGACATTTACGGAATT
>BMAO01039141.1:0-20978 GCA_019973975.1 Trichonephila clavata
GAAAGGTGTTTTGGAAGAGTTAGAGTATTTACGAGAACACATACATTATATATACATATGTACCCATGTGTACTCTACATCATTAGAATATATCTTATTCAAGAAAATAGAATGTACCATATAATAGGATAGAATATATCCTCTTAAGAAAATGTTTAATGCTAACAAAACCTTCAGAAACAGAATTCCCCAAGAAAATCCTATTTTACCTTTCCAATAAATTTATATCCCCTTCCTAAAAAGGAATCCCTGTAAAAAGACAAGATGCAAAATAAAATCCACAGTTAAGAAAACCGAGGGGGGGGGACATCCAAAGTCTAACTTAATCCCCTTGACGTTACAGACTCTGCTTTTGAAAGAAAGGAATATTTTGGTAATATAGTGGCTTAAAAGGAGATTTTTTATGTATAAAATGTGTTTGTGGTTCCCCCCCCCAAATATTTTTTACTATCTTTTAATTACTTAAAGTAATAATATTGTAATACAATAAAGGCAAATTACATTTCAGTCTCTTTTTAAACATAATATTAGTTATAGTTAAACTATTGAGTTAGAAAAGAAGCGTATGTAGAAATCAAAATGGAACATAGTATTACTAAACTCTTAATTTTAAGCGTTGAAAAAAAAAGAACTTATTACTTCTTTAAACACACCATCCATCTTAAAATAGAATTTTAAATAGAAAAGAGTGAATACTATACGTTTATGATGGTCACGTGATAAATATAATCACGTGTTTTCTCCTGAATTCGAAGATAAAGAACTTATGAAACAGATATAATTTCAAGTTTAACAATTGAGAAAGATTCTTCGAAGAATTTTTCAGTGTAAAAAAAAATTCAATTATATTAGTATTTATAAACAAGTGCATATTGTTTACATATATTGGATGTTACTGCTAAAAAAATGTGTGCTTTTTAGAGAAAGTTCTATAAAAAGCAAAACTTGGTAACTGAGGTGCAAGAGCCTATTGGCTGGAAATACGTCATTGCATTTATCATGTGACTATGACGTCACAGGAATTTAGCCAATTACGAAAGTATGAATGAGTGTTTATTAACTTCAAACTCTGAAGCAACACGAAGACAATTACCGACAGACCTCATGATTTAGAGAACTGCGGTCAAGTGGCAAGGACTGTGCATCCGTCATCCACCCACCCCCTTTGATATTAAACGCTACGACCATGGGAGGACATTCAGTTTCGACAGATAGGACGTGCATTAGCCCCCCTCCTTCAAGGACGATCTTCAGTAGCAATATGATTTTCATGACACAGTGACCACAAGTCAACTAGGCTATCGCATCCACATACTATGGCGAGAGGAATTCTATGTAGACGAACGTTGCCAACCATAAAATTAAATCAAAGGCAATGACATCCTTAAAAAATGCAAATACAGGGCTCCAAGAATTTATTCCTATACGTCACACCAATCACGGTACCTTTAACATAACTTGAGATCTGTGCGCTCGTCCATGAAAACTTCACAGACTGTTAAATTTCTGCTATTGTATCATTATCTTCTGCAGAAGTTAAGATTCCATATGGTCAGTCACTGGGTTGCTACCGATTAAAGCACGGTGATAATTTATAGCTAGTTTAAATCTATGAGGGATGTTCAAATGAAAGTGATTCGAATTGTGTATCCATGAGATGCTTAAATACAGAAATAAGAGATGTATAGATAGAAACAGCAGTATTTAATAAGTGAAATGAATACAAAGTATGTTAAAAGAAATCGGCTATGGCGCTTAGGCAGGCGTCCCATTGCTTAGGAAAGTTACAAATTCCGTCCGTGAAAACGATGTCAATTGATCATGAAACCAGTTCAAAACAGCAACTTTTACGAAATCATTGACCCAAAAGTCTTTTCTTCAGCGGTCCAAAGATGTAACAATCGCAAAGCGACAGATCTGGACTGTAAGGTGGATATTCCAGGATTTCCCACTTTCTACGGACCAGTGCCTTGACACACATCTTGGTTACATGTGGTCTTGCATTGTCTCGCAGAATGATGATGCGTTTGTGTTTGGTAACTTTATATGCTGCGTATCAGCTATCTGAGTGCACTGTTGGTCATTGAGGAAGACGTCCGGCCCTTAAACTCCAGCAATAGGGGGTCCCTGCATATTGGAAAATAATTCTCAAAAAAGGCCCAACATTCTGCGATGTATATCCACCGGCTTACACCCTTCCAGTGTTAAAAACTTTCTTGCAACTCCCTGATCCATTTTAGACGCAGTTACATCCACACCAGCTATTTTTAAATGGATGCCACGTCATTAGGATTGCAGTTATCACAAATCTGCTTGCACACGCGAGTGCCTGATACACATACCTTCACTATCGCGTTTGTTTCACGAAAATACTTTGAGAACTGTTTCCCTGAGACGCTTCGAATACCTTTCATTTGAACATGCCTTATGTATTAACTTGGAAGCAAGACAGTCTCCCAGTGGTACTTGCACTAAAATAAGCATGCATTTTAGCGGGTTCACAGAAATGACCGGGACTCAGCACCAGGTCTTTTTACAAAACACACATCACCTATGCAAACTTCTGAAACCAATAATCCTCTAAAAATGGGTTGCAGTGGCTGGAGGAAGCTCACAAAACAGCCTAGAAATTGTTGCACTCCTTTATTCCCCGTTGTAATTGGCAAATAAGGATCATTATTGATCGTAGTAACTCTTTGAAGACCTTTCCACAAAACATTTGATCTATGTGAAATGTAATCCTGGAGATTAGAATAAGCCTCTGCAATTGAAACTGTTCTGCTTCTAGTTTCGCGACGAGAAAACTTTATTCTAATATCCAAACACTAATTGCTTCTCATTTTAAATGTTTGTTTTCATTTAATATTGCAAATATACCACGAAATTTGGCATGGTAAAAGCGAGTGAAGCTCGAAAGTTGGTTTTGAATCTTCTTGTAATATGTAGCGTATAAACTCCTTTACCCTTTCGTAATCGACTCTAAAATTTGCATATCTGCTATAAATAATTGATGCTTCGTTCTGTACTTTTTGAGAAATTTTGATGATATATATTAGTGCTACTTCTCTTAATTTTGTAAACACTAATTTATTAAAATAAAATTTTAAAAAAAAATTACTATAAATCCATTTTTTTATATTTTATTTTAGTAATATTCTTAAGATATTTTAAAAAGTACTTCCATATTTTTAAATTTTGAAAATATTTCTTCAATATTTTATATACTTTTAAGTATTCACACATTTTAACTTAACTCAGTGGCGCAAAAGCCCAGGAGGGCGAAGGCCTACTGTGTTCATATCAGTAAACGTGACCTTGGGCCCTGAGGTGCAAGAACAGCTATTCCGGTCAGATAGTCAATCTGATGTGAAAACCCAGTGTTAAGTTCCCGAGCAGGCTTGGTGCTTATTTATCGACCCACTCAAGGGATGAAAGGCTAAGTCGACCTTGCCCAGCCTGGGGTTTGAATCTGGGACCTGTGGTTTGGAAGCGCGATGCACTACCACTCAGCCACACTGTGCTTTTATGCAGATATTTTACAATAAGTTAATTTTCCATAAATTTTTAATTTTTATATACTTTTTATTACTTTAATGTTTTAATATTTTATTTCTTAAAATAATTTTTTATACATTTTTTTATTATTTTATTTTTGAATTTTACATTTACATTTTATTTTATTTTAATTTATTTTACATTATTTTGAATAATCTCACTTATTAATTTAAATTCTAACCCTGTACATATTTTCTTAATCTTTATTATAAATACCATATTTCTAAACACCCGTTTCGTTCAATTTAAAACGTAAAAAGAACCCCTTTTGCTATGACATTTATTTAAAATATCTTACACGAGTGCCTTACTCAGTGACTGTCTGGCACATGAAACATTTCTTTAAAACCAATTACATTTGATTATATATGTTAACATGATTGTTTCTTTTATTATTAATAGGCTGTGGACTGGAGTTTTACCATTGCAGACCTAGTACGTTCCCCGGAAGCTAGTATTTATTTTTAATGCGACACCGTGTAGGAGGATACCAAACACCGCAATTAATTTTGACGCTCAGTTTCCTCCCCAGAGGGAGGCTCTTGAGTTCTGACGATACGAACCTGTACTAGGATTTAATTTTTTCGAGAGCACCCAAGCAAAGCAGACACTCTAGGGATATTTTACATGCCATTATGTGTAACATTCCTGATATTCTCATCTTTGTTATCCCCTTGCTGAGAAAATATGGGGATTATGTTTTTCTCCTTCTGTACACAGAAAAAGGACGCACAATGGCTATCTTCGTGTTTAAAATACGTCAATAAATCAATTTTCTACTCGACTCTTTCCTTCATCTCATAACTGTATTCAGAATATAATGTATAGAATATTTTTCCTCCTCCATAAAAGTAATACAAGATGTGAACATAATGTTACAAAATAAAGCCTTATATAAGGAATAGGGTTCATATCTAATCAAAGTTTCAGATAAGCATTCCAAAAAGTGTAGCCTACCTATGAAGAATCGAATAAGAAACGATAATGTATTCCAGCAGATTATAATCTAATCGAAAGCATGGAGTAATCGATATTTTTATGTTGTCTAGACTAGATATATTTTTGCGGGGAAACTCTTTTAATATGAATTATGCCATCCATTTTCGAGTCTAATAAAGATTTACATATTCAAAGATAGAAGAGAGAACTCAAGTATTAGTTATCTTTTTTTTCTTCGTTCTACATCCATTATGATTTAGTCTTGTGGGTAAAATATGAATATCGTATTTTCATAACTGATTCATATTAATGTCTTACTAGGGTTACTCACTTGGGTATACCTCAAAGTTAGTTGCTTCCTTATGTATATAATGCACCTACAAAAATTACATTGGATCAATAATGTACATTTTACAAGGTAGAATTTCTTTTTAAGAGATACATGGTTGCAATAGTTGGGGATCGTAGGAAGCTTGCGTTCTGATATACTTTTTATATCTACAGAAAAGGATTACATTTTACATAAATGCTAATGTTTCAATTCATTACAAAGTTATGCAATCTCAAAGTGGATACTCGCAGATATTGAGTGAATGTTTCTTAATGTCGAAGTTAAAGTAACATAAGAGTTGTTCGCAATGGACCTCGTAATTTTGAGCCACTGTCAAATGACACAGCCAACACCTTTGAGCTGACACTCCCCTCCCAAACTTCTACACCACTCCAATGTGAGAAATGAGTCATACCGGATTTTGACGTGCACCAGTTCCTCTACATGGCGAAGCTTCAGTGGCATGTAGAAGGCATGTGAACTCGTTCAGTGGCCTGTGAACCTGTTCAGTAGCATGTCAATCCGAGACTTGAGAATATCAGCCCCGGCTTCGTGACGATGACCACTATGCAACCCCTGTTACACAATGTTTATTGATAATTCGTAATTTCTATCATGTGGATAAAATTTCACTCAATAGCTCAATATCAAACCTCGGGACCACGTCTTGAGAAGTATTTGACCGATCGAACGAGTAACTTTCAATAGAAAAAATATTTTCTAGAGGGAATTGAGAAAAAATGTACGCACAAAAAGCTGTTCGAGGATTTTTGGTAACGCACCTCGCAATTTTAAATCATGGTCAATTGATGAGGATGACTTCTGACCTGGTACTACACTCCCTTAAATTCCACACCAGCGGGAGGACGTTTGAGCCTCGACGGATTAACCCTTTTGTGACTGGGTTAACCTGTAACGAAAGGTCTACTACCTTTATTGGGTAGTAGGCTATTCAATGCAACTTTCCTTCCGTGGGGATGATCATTTCTGTATATCAAGTACGAAACGTGATTCACCGGTTCATCATCCGACGGCCGGTAACATTTGGGGTAGATGCATATGTTACTCACTTGTCTCTAAATGAGTTCCGTTCATCGTGAAATTGTTCATGTTTATCGGCAGTACTAAGTTCGAACTCATGGCACACCAACCACGGGATCGTGACCATTGCACTACCTCTGGCACAACTATTTACTTGAAGTGGAACTAATTTATTGGAAAACCCAAAAGCACACTTGTATGGCTAACTGATAAATTTCTTTCTGAATAAATATTATGATAAATTGGTCGTACAGTTTTCCGTTTTTCTGAAAACAACTTTAACCCTCTGGGTTTTTTAATCTAATTTTGGGCAATTTCAGAATTTGATTATATCAAAAATACACTAGTGTTTCCACTTTTTCCCGGTACTAATTGTTTATCGGCACGCTAAAGAGTTTCCGAAAAATAGTTATGAAATTTTTACACTTGAGAGCGATGGCATCACTATTCGACTAGACTGACCACCCGAAGATAAATTTGGCACGATATCAAATCACGTTAGTGATTTGATTTTTTTTTAACGTTTCACAATCAAAGTAACACGACAGCTGTTGGTGACGGAAATCCCAGTTGTGCATCAGTGCACCACCGATAAGTGACATCTGAGCTAGTATCCCGCTCTCATAATTTCGACACTAACTCAACGTAAGGATTTTGAGTCTCGACAGATTTAACATACATCAGGGACTCTACGCGTTAGGCCTTCAATGTCACTGCTAAAATCATACCACAAGCGTACTGATATCAAATTATACCCACTTTTTTATTTCAGTAACACAATATACTTAAAATTTCGCAAAAAATTTAAGCTTAAGCGTGTATATTATTTTTAATAGTCACAAAGAAGTATGTATAGTTAGCTTTTTCTCTTCCGTCAGGTACATTCTCAGTAGACTATTAAATAAGATTTGTATTGCTATATTCTGTGATTATTTTTGAGAAAGTTATACATTTCAGACATATAAAGCCTTTCCTAAAACGTATAAAAATTAAAATCTCATTAAAAACCCAAGAGAAATAAATTATTTGAATTAACTGTATTTACTGAAGAGTTAAGTACTACCTCTTTCTATAAGTAATTTTTATAAGCTCCTGACAAAAGTCATTTTGTTTTGAAAACTTGGCTTACAAATTTTGAGAAGTCAGAAATGCCACAAATTTATCACAGAATTGTTGTCTTCACGATTCTGTCACGAAATTAATTATAAACTTCAAATAAAATATAGAATAGTAGCCTTTGACGATATCATATTAGCTATCAGAATATTTTAAATACTAAGCTGTGGTAGCAGGGAAAAAAAAACAAAATGAAAATATAAAACTATTCCATCGAAATAATGGCATTTTTCGACACCCAAAGAAATTCGCATTAAGAAATTTAAATTAGCAAATATCTATTTGTTGTCTTTGATAAGAATTACACTAAAGCTACGGAATGAAGTCCTGAAATCGTTTTTTGGAAAAAAATAATGCTGTCAATAGAGTTTTCACCTAATTTCTATTATTGTACAAGAAATTATCAAGTTCTTTTAAAATCTAATGTGCATAAACTTACCTTCAGTCTTCGCAACATTTTAACAGGATAACTGGATTTGCTTGCAACTTTGTGAAAAATCAAGATTCGTGATTTTGTTCAGTTGAGTACAGTGATTGCACTGTAAAATTAAAGACTTGGCTGTCGCCTTATGCTCCGACAGAATTTGATGGATATAGAATATTTAGAATCTATTGGTTGATATTAAAAATTCTTCTACTGTTTGCTCATGCTCCATCGTTTTACAATTCGCTATTGTTGAATAAGATCATGCTCCGTGGTTGCAGATAAAATTTTTCGTTGCGTTTTTTATTTGCTACAAGTTAAAATGAAATGTTCACTTATTTCTGGCACTTGACATTCCGAATACAATGTAGAATGTACTTGTTTAAAAAAAAATATCATTCATTGGTAGTTTTTTGCTCGCATCTTATTAATTAAAACCTCTAAATTTCTATTGTTTGCTGCCTGTCTATTCCACTTTTCAAGATGTGAACTATAATTATAGTTTTTATGTCTTCTGTTGCCTGTCCATGCTTCTTCTCATTATTACTTTTATGTTGTTAACACCCTCTTTTAAGGTTCACTTGTATGTAACGGAATCTTTGAACCCAATTTTTACTAAAAGATCAGATTAAATCTAAATTTTGCTCACTTATCCAGGATCGATGGCAATACAATAATTTAATAATTTTGTTCCTTTGTCCTGGTCAGGATCATAAAGATTAACGGTTTCCCTTTATCAGATCCCATCCCGCATCTGGTGACTAAAAGATTAAGTTACACAGCGTAGTTCAATCAACTATAAAAGGGTGTTTTTTAGTTTTTTTTAAAAAACTGTAATTTTTTTTTGAAATATGTATGTAATGTAGTTCCTCCACTGAAAGCTGACTTTGGATGGTACAAGTCACATTAACCTTACAGTTAAACCCTAAGGATTGCACTTTAGCTGGATATCACTTACCTTTGTAGCCTCAACAACCGAATGGTTATAGTCACAAACTATAGTAGCTACGTTGTCGAATTTCGGGTTCGAGCTCTGATGCTATTTAAGACCGCTTTTTCAATCCGTTGAAGTTCAAATTCCTCAACTAGGATTGGAGTAGAAGTTGGAAGAGGTGGTGTTACTTCAGATTTTATCCACATCATGTGACTGAGGCTCATAAGCACGAAGTCAAAAGCCGAAAGGTAACTTCAAAATGCAACGTTAACGAAGAATTCATGTCATGGTTGGGTGAGCGAGTGAATATTAACGTCCCACTGTTCAGCTAGCTACACGAGGGCTTTTGGCGACGGACGCGTAATTTTGAACCGTGGTCAAGTGACGCGGACGACACCTGAGCTGGCACCCCCTCTCCTAACTAACACACCACACCAACGGGAAGACGTTTGAGCTCTAGACAGATTTAACGTGCATCCCTCCCCTACACGGCGGGTTTTCAGTGGTACTGGGCTCGAACTCATGACACGCTAGCCATGATCTGATACCTTGACCACTTGGCTACCGTGGCCACATCATGGTTGGGAATTCTTGGGCAGTGTTCTATCTGTTTTGTCCCACCGTGTAGAGCAGGGATACTCAAACTTTTTTCTGCCGAGCCACATACATATGATGGCTATTTCACTCGGGCTGCAGCATGAGGATTAATGAAGGGGGTGGGGAAAATAATTCAATACAAAGAACATAGAAAATTTAAATGTGGAAATTGGTCTCAATATTAACTCCTATTTAGCTTTTTCTATTTACTATTTTTTATATTTTTATTTTCGTCACTGAATTTTTTTTTAAATTGGAAGCATTTAATAATCACTCTTTCACAATTTTTGCATCAGTAAACGGTTTCATATGATTACCAATGATCTAACAAATTTCATAGGGTGACTTTGTTATCGCTGTGACATTACCACTGACAAAACAGTTTTTTGCTGCTGTAAAGATTATTCAAGAAAGCCTATTTATCATCTCTTGAAAGAGATCTTCGAGGAAAAGCGTCATTGAATGATTCCTGTTCATTAGTATTTTTTAAATACACTTTCGGGATAAACCAAACAATTACTGAATCATGCTTGTTTTTCACTGCAAAATAGTCAACTTCCCAATCGTCTTGAAACAATCTATTTTCTTCGAATACTTTTCGCTCGCTAGATATGAAAGATGGTTAAAAATTAGTTCCAATCATAAAATGGTCGCTACTCCACTGTTGTCTATTATCACTAATCAGAAAAAAATATCAATTCGCACCCATACTGGGTCGACAGCAAAGAGCAAAATTGATTTATTTGATTTTTTAACAAAGAATTTCCCACCAAATTTTTATAAATAAATGAATTTTGCAGAGCAATGGGCTATGACCGGGCCACTGAAAAAGGCCCAGTGGGCCGCACGTTGAGTATTGCTGATGTAGTGGGACTGATGCTTGTGTAATCTCTGCCAAGGATCGAAGTCCTTGATGACTTGATGCTGATTTTGGGAGATAAGGTGCCTGCTGAGATTGCGCCTTCGTCATTTGAACGTGGTTCAAGAGTGTCAGGATCGTTGCCAATAATTATTGCCTAGCTTTGTTAATAATAAATCAATCACCTATAGGACGTGGTATGTACAACGAATTTATAGCAGAAAGTTATCGTAATCAGGTATTTTCTTCCCTAATACGTCATATAACGGGCGATGCAAATTAAACCAAACCGAGCTTGAAGTCCTCATGGTAATATGACGCTGAATGTAGAGATTGGACAGCTTTAGTATCATTCATGTCACTAAATATTGGTTTCAAATTTATGAGGTCAATTTTTAATAACCATAATATTAATTAGGTAAAAATAATTAATTAATTCTTATAACTATTCGTAAATAAATATATAACAATATCAATCAATCAACCGATGCAATAAGTGTGCTGTTGATAATGGACTTCATGATTTAAAACTACGAGTAAGTGACAAAGACGACATATGCATTAGCACCCCAATTTCCATACTTTAACATTATGCCACCATAAGGCATTTGAGTCTTGATAGATTTAACTGTGTATCATTAACTCTCGGCTACCTCGACACCAACTATTCAATCCAGGATTCGGGTCTCATAATACAGAAGTCCTTTTGGACTTGGAATACTTGTTGAATTTGCTGGAGCTGATAGTCCTTGCGTTCACCGTGATGTGGGCATGTAGAGAAGGAGCTATGTTGTCTGCTTTCTTGAATCTGTTTCAAACTTACGCGGTCTATCAGCAATTGTTAGTGTGTCGTGTTATTTCTAGTGTGCCCTTTATCTTTCAAAACAAATTTAGTGACTCAACAACTCCGATTCTTGGGGGAAAATAGACCCAAACTCAAAACATACTGACTACAAAACTTTCCACTTTACAACCATGCTACTGCGGTGGCTGAACTTAAGTTAATATTATCCACGCGTCCGACAAGTTTTTTCTAAAATAATACTGTTGTTTATCACGGTAAAAAAACGCAAAACGTAGCGTAGATTGCGCCTTTCAGAATAAATTCTTAGAATGGATGTTTTAATCAAACATGATCTAAATGTTGTATTAAGAATCGCATTTACGGACAGCATAAATATTATGCCAGTTTTTTTATGCCATATTATTACTCAATGCTTATTTGACACTCAAAATTTCCGATTAGAACATTAAGGAAACAGCTGGAAAAGAACTTATTTCTGGAAAACTCAAATGGAGGTAATGTCACTCTGTTCTTTAGTATTTTTTTAAAAATGGAAACGATCCATCTTGTGTTTTTTTATCATATAAAAAATATAAAAAATTGCGTTTTTCTATCAATTTTGTGTTTATAAAATTTCGTTATCATAAGTTTGATAAAAACAAGATTACATATTTTTGATGTACTTGTATTTCTTAAAATTTTACAATAATTCATTAATGAAAAATTCTACTGTGGAATAGGTTCAGTTCTAATTCAATTAATCCAATACACCTTAAAACAATATTTTGGAATATTAATTAGACAATTAATTCATAATATTTGAGTGATATTTTTAACCATCATACTGCATCATGATATTTTTGCAGGAAATAAAAAAGTTTTTGGTATTTTAGCGTCCTTAAATTAAATATTTTATTATAACTAAAAAGGTCTATTAAAGAATCAATGTTGAAAGATTTATTCGATGTAGGCGGCAACTCTGTTTTTGTTCGAAAGCGGTATTTCACTCTGAAATTCGATAAATCTGACATGAATTATTTTCCTTCACTTACGCCATTTTTTCCACCAGAATTTTAAAAAAAAAGTAGAAAGACTGTTTTAAACATACATGTTAACTATAATTAATGGATATCCAATGAATAAGAAAAATTAATCAGAATATTTTTAAAAAGAGTTAAAGACAAGTTGCAATAAAACACGATAACTTCATTTCAACTATTCTTTAGATTTAACCTGATTTATTTCAGTTATTAATTATTCTTTCCCCAAGTACCACAACCTTTGTTTATGATGTGAAATACAGTTTATTAAAAGTACACAGATTATCTTATTTACTAAATCATTTGAGTACCAAATACAATGAATGATTGTTTATGACGTCACTTTTCGAAGCAAAATGAAAGCTATTGGCGACGTAATCTTGAATCTAAGTCGAGTGACAAGAACGACACTTAAGCTGGCTCTGTACCCTCGAAGATTCCACACCATGTCTGTCGTCATTTAACCGTGGTTCTAGGTTACGCGGGTGACTATAGTAGTCTAGTAGTAATGATCACGAAATCGTGGCAGGCGTGTCACGAGTTCGAGCTCCTGTACCTCTGAAGACCCATTGTGTTAAGTCTGTCATGGTTCAATGGCTTTCTTTGGCGCGGTATTATAGTTTAGAGAGGGGGTGCTAGCTAGGTGCCGGCCGCGGTGGCCGATGGTCTAGGTATCGGATCATGGCTAGCATGATGAGTTTATCCTAGTACCACTAAAGGCCCGTCGTGTAGGGGGAATGCACGTTAAATCTGTCGAGAGCTCAAACGTCCTCCGTTGGTGTGGTAGTTAGGAGAGGGGGTGCCAGCTCAGGTGTCGTCCGCGTCACTTGACCATGGTTCAAAATTACGCGGACCGTCGCCAAAAGCCCACGTGTTGCTAATCAGTGGACGTTAATATTCTCTCACTCACATTAGCTAGGTGTATTGTTCTCGTCACATGACCGAGCTTTAAAATTACGAGGTCTGTCCCCAATATCTTTCTTGTTGCAATGAAAATCAAAGTAAAAAAACTAATAGATTGACCCTATGCTATCTTGAGTATTTTGAGTGAGTGAATATTAACGTCGCACTGTTCAGTTACACTAGGGCCTTTGGCGACGGACCGCGTAATTTTGAACCATGGTCAAGTGACACGGACGGCACCTGAGCTGGCACACCCTCTAACTTCCACACCCAACACAACCTAGGCAAGAAGTTAGAGCTCTCGACAGATTTAATGTGCATCGTCCCCTACACGACGGATCTTCAGTGTTACTAGGATCGAACTCATGACACGCTAGCCATGATCTGATGCCTTGACCACTTGGCTACCACGGCAACCTTGAGTATTTTGAGTCTCAACAGAATTAATATGTATCTTTCCCTCTACCTGGCGGGTGTTTGGTAGCACCAAGATTTGAACCCATGACTCGACAAAAATACTGCTGGCTGAACTAAGAAGACCACGAAATTAACAGTTTGATCCTTCCAAACTTAAGATCTGTTTTCATGAAATAAAATTATATTGAGGACAGCATTTAAATTATCGTATCAACAAGGGATATATTGTTAACGTCACACTCTATGGCCAGTCAAAGGCTATTGGCATGAACTTTGTAATTCTTAACTTCTTTCAAATGACGAGGACGACACCTGAGCAGGCACCTCACTCTGCACACCACGTGAATTAGTGAACTTTCAGCATCAACAGGTTTATATAATATATATCTTTCTGTACGGTGGGTCTTGAGTATGATCAAGGACACGAATCCATGACATGGCAATGCCAGCCTCTAGTTCTTGACCATGACCACTGGACTATCGTGCTGGCCGCTGTGATCAAGGTGTCGGATCATGGCTAGCGTGTCATGAGTTCGATCCCAGTACCACTGAAGACCCGCCGTGTAGGGAAGCGATGCACTTTAAACCTGTCGAGAGCTCAAACTTCCTCCCGTTGGTGTGGTGTGGTAGTTAGGAGAGGGGAGTGTAAGCTCAGGTGTCGTCAGCGTCACTTGACCATGGTTCAAAATTACGCGGACCGTCACCAAAAATCCCTCGTGTTGCTGAACAGTGCGACGTTAATATTCACTCACTGTCTTAGCATAAGGCGATAGCCAAGTCTCTAATTTTACAGTGCTATCACTGTATCGAACTGAACTGAACCAAAGTCAGCCATATTGCACTGGTGCGAAATTACGAACAGAAATCTGATTTTTAATTTAAGTTACTGTAAATATTGGCATGATTTTCTGTAGAAAAAATTCAAACCAATTCCTCATGTAAAGCTATGCGGAAATGAAGTGAAAGAGCTCCAGTGCTGACATTGTATTTCCAAACGAATTCAGGACTTCATTCAGTAGCTTTTGTGTTATTTTTGTCAAAGAGAACTAATGATTACGGGCTACTTTAGATTTCTGAACGTGAATTTATCGGGCGATAATGAATTCTGCTACTTTAAGTTTTATATTTTTATTCTGGTTCTTTTCTGTTTTGTATTTTGCTGCATACAATAGTAATATCTGATAATGTAGAACAGCTGTTCTTAAACCTCCAGTGCTTTTTAGAGAGTCCGCGAAGGTCTTTCGTTAATTTTTTTTTTTACAGACTGAAAGGCCTTGAGGAAAAAAAATTGAAAGATTGGGCATTCTAGACTAGATCATTAAATTGCCCCAAAGAAAAAAAAACTCTACAGAATATGCATTTCCATCAAGAACATTAATTTAGTCATTTGTACTATTTTGTAATATTTTTAATTAGATGTTTACTCTATTCTTAATGGTAAAAAAATAAGCGTTAAAAAGTCTCTATAAAGAAGCAGAGGCAGTCTTGGGATTATTGATGAACCTTTAAATCCCACAGCCATGTGTTTGGAGTGAAGGAGGGATGATCAAAATCTTTAGGGTTCGGGAGGACAGGTTGATATATAAAGGGGGCTGAGGCGAGAACGAAAAAAACCATCAGAGCTATCACTGTTTTAAGGTATCCGAAAACGTTCGGGAGTACTTCTTAACAAAATAGCATACAAAAACATTATAAATGCTCTTTTAGGACTCAAAACCACAATACATATTACCATTTAACTATCAAAATTTAAAATAAATTACCTGAATTTTACAAAAATCACAATCATAATTGAAATTTCAGCAATATTTTTGAAAAACTTCAAAGCAGTTAGAGAAAAAAGTAATAAACATATATTAGTAAAAGTATTACGAAAAGAAATTACATGCATTTATCTAGAAAATGTTATAAAATTTTAATGTTTTATCAAAATTTGAAAATTTTAGAGCGCATTGAGTAAACATTATAAGAAATGTTACATTTTTTATGGGGCCATTATTATAATAACAAGTCATAACTCATAAAGTATTCATACATTAAAAAATACTTTAGCACATTCTCTAGAAAATAAAGTAAATATCAGGTTTAAAAAGTTTTATAGAAATACATTCGTAATATTTTGAGTTATTAGACTCGCCGTGATAGATTTTGAGCCATTTAAATGCCCACTTCTGGTAGATCAAATACCCACTTCCGGTTTTTCTAACTTTATAAAATGGATTGTAACTTGGCCTCTAGGTAGCGTAGAAACAAAATAAAATATGTTTCGTAAAGTCAAAAGATAGCTCTATTCAATAAAATAAAAAAACAAAAATATCTGTCTTGACTGAATTTGGTCATTTTCAACGTATTCGGATACTTTAAATTGAAGGAGTGAATATACATCTATTTAATTTATATACATTCAACCGGCTGGGTGACGTGGTTGGTCTGTCGCTAGTCTTCTGCGCCTAAAATTGCAGATCCAACCCATGCCTAAGTCGGTGGATTTTCGTGATGCAGAAAATCGACAGCGACCATGTCGTATGATTATACGGCATGTAAACGATCCCTAGAGTGTCTGTTTGGCTTAGATGCTCTCGGAAAAATTAAATTCTAGTACAGGTTCACATCATCAGAGCTCAGGTATCCTTAAGGGAGGAAACTGGGCGTCAAAACTACCTGCGGTGATAGGTATTCGCCTATATGGTGCCGCACTGAAAAAAAGAGATACCAGCTTTCAGGGAATGTACTAGGTCTGCAATGGTAAGACATAAATCCCCGCAGCCCATGAAAATAAAAATAAAAGTTTGTAGACACACTTAAATTAAAGTCTATAAAGGAAATGAAAATTTTCTGAATTGCATATTTTATAAGAATACCCTGTGGCATGTGATAAATCATATTGCTATCGCACATAATAGTGTTTTACATATAAGTATAATAGAAATATAACCTCTCTCCAAAATCCTTAATCTTTCTAATATATTTGAAACAGCTGCTATATTTCTCAGAATAAATATTTAACGTAGTGTTTCAGGTATAAGGAAGCCATTGTGTAATGATGCTTTTATAAAATGTGGAAAAAGCCTTAATATTTGTGTCCAATTTTGCGAACTTTTGCAGAAAGTTGTTGGTTTAATGATGTGTGAAGGAAAAGAAGCATTAAACATTTCTGGAGTTTTGATACTGAAATTCTTCTCATTTGCGATATTAAACGGTTTATTTGAAAACTATGCTACATTGCAATACACATATTGTTAATTTAATACCAATAAATTCTATGCATAGGTCATTTCATTTCAACTAATCTTCATTTGCTTTAATTTTTTTTTTCGAAATGAAATATGGTATTTTACTTCTATCTGAATCATCCTTGTCATTAAAGTTCGATTTTAAAAAAATTATATAGTTTTACGGTTATTTTCCCATCGTACAACTGTTTCAAAATTACGAGGTCTGTAGCCAAAAGACTTCGAGAACCGCAATGTTAATATTTACTAAATCACCCGTCCTACAATTAAAAACAAATCTTGGCTTTTATTTTGATTTATTTGTAAAAGATTTTAAAGCTGTAAAATACTTAGTGTTGTTTTTTCTGGAAAAAGTTCTATGTTTAACATTTTCTTTCCCAATTAAAATATTTGAGACAAATTCCTTAAATCAAAAATGTATTTGGGGCATTGCTTTAAATTTTAAGGAATCTGAATACTTTAAAATGACCCATTTTCGATCAAAACAAAAAATTTTGGTTTTTATTTTATTGAATATACTAATCATTTGGCTTTACAAAGCATTTTTTTTTGTCTTGCAACATAGGAGCTAAATTACAATTAATTAGAAAAAAATTAGAAAAATCAGAAGTGATTCTTTAGTTTACCAGAAAAGGGCATTTCAATAGCTCAAAATCTATCATGGCGAGTCTGATAAACTAAAAATATATGAAACTTTTTGAATATGAAATTTGTAGTTTCTGGGAAATATAGTAAAGTAATTTTTAATGTATGAATATTTTTTTAATTGTGGCCTGTTATTTCAATAACCACCTTATAAAAAATATCTTTCTTAACCCTCGAACCTCGCGCCTATTTTTGCTACCTTCGTTACTCGAAGAGGGGGGGGGGTGTAGAGAACACCCAAACTTTTAACAGGTGTATTTAAGTAGGAAAAAAATTAAGTCAATTATGATACATATTTATAAAGTACAAGATGTTTTTTGTATTATGCAAATGAAATTATTAAATTTATTGCTACAAGTAAAACTAACATTTATTTAAACTAAACCTACAAAATTTTCATTTTAAAACACATAATTTTGTATTTTTTTCCTAAATCATAAGTAAAACGTATATATCAGTTATAAACTTACTTTGTAATGAATGTTAAGGATAGTAGAAAGTAGAAAACAAATATTTTAATCATTTTCCAAACATTCAGAGCAGACTGTTCATATGGTTTAAGCACATACTTTTCTTACATTGAAGGCAAAATGAATTGGTTTTTACATCATTTACCCGTGGCCAAACAGTGCAAAGAGCCTTCTTTGGTGAATTAATGCTTTTTTACTATCTTCTGTGTCAGTAAAGCTTCTTTTGATTTTTTTTTTGTTGTCAATTATTTGTTTCCTTCAATTTATTTGTTGTTTTTTGCTCAAGTTTCTTCCAATTCTTGTACCCTATCCATGGGATGAACAGATTGTTCAATATGGTGCTCTTCTTCTGAAATTAATGTCTTTGGAATCACTTATTTCATCCTCAGAATCTGTCGATAAAGTATCTAATAAATGACAGTCGCTGTTGCTACCTCCCCCATGGAATTTTTGCCATAATTTCTGAAAAGTGTTTTAAAAAAACTTAACAAAAAATTATATTTTACAATTATTTTTAAGTTTTTCTTTTATGCTAGGATTATTGAAATTTTAAATAAAATAGGCATGCATATTAATATATTTGAAAAAAATATATAATTGAAAGAGTAAAACTTACCTTATTTTAGATGCTTCGAGTACGAAAATATACTCGCGGGGAGCTCTCAGCACCCCAGGTAAACTTTTGAAGGTCGTTACGTTTCAATCGTTCGAGCGTGGGTGATTGCGTCAGGCCTGAAGGTTCAATTACCTAAAATGTGCAGCTATAGAAAAATCATGGTTCTGCGAATTCTTTCTGGTATCCTAGGAAGCTTTTCTTGTTGCTGGGGTGCACAGAACACCCCTCGTGAGTGATCGCGGGTTAAATTTATTTAACCAGTTCTGGAGTTTTAGCAAAACCATCAAAGTTTTAATACTTTCACTACATAAATGTTTAAAGGTTTTTTGGTAATAAATTTATTGACATAAATTTATTACTTCTTCTAGTTCTTCAACAACATTTTTTTAAAAATATTCGAAGTTTTTACTTATCTAAATTTTACAACATATCACAATTATAATTTATATTAATTATTGCTGATTAAGTATGTATATTTATTGGTGTCGATTCCTAAAATTATGATTTTATTATGCTATTTTTAGAAACATATTCGGACACTTTAAAACCAAAAACAAAGAATTCATATTTCTCAATAAATAAAATTTGAGCGGCAAGTTTAAATCTTGCCCGCCTTTCGACATTTCGTGACTCATTCGCGTGACCCATCTCCTTTATAATAAAGCAATAAGGTAAAAAGAAATTCGTGCTTCTCTACACATCACTTAATAAACAAAGGTTAAAAACTCATTGAGTCCAATCATTGTGTTTTTAAAAGCAAGATTACGCAGCTAGAAACTTCTCAGGCCGAAATATTTCTAATCACAGGTCAATTTAATGACGCACCCATGTATTAGTAGCTATGATACCCGAAACCATTGCTGCTCCAGCGGTCACACGAGGCATTATACCTTGAACTTCCCACGTTTTGTTCATATAATCACCAACCGTTTTGTAAATATTCACTCCAAAAACATTCCACTCCAAATTCAATACACACGCTGAAATTCACAGATAATTTACCTGATTACGCTTGGCTGATTTTGTTGGATTGTTGAGGTTTCTTATTCCTTTTCAATTGCATTTGGAATTTATTCCCACGATACTGTATTGCCCGGCGACTCGAATTCAACAACCCAATGAACCTATCGGGTCGATAGTTTTTTTTAAATAAACATTTTTTTAAGGTTGTTTCGTTTTCTACGTAATTTTAAAAAAAGTCGATGAACTTTAAAATGTCTGTGATTCAAGGTAAGAAAACAATAGACGCTAAGGCAGACTTGTCTGTTCGGAGTCTGCTGAGTTTTAGAATTGAATTGAGTGAAATGAAAGTGATTGCAATAAATTCATAGTTTTGACTTAAATTTCATGCGTCGAATTAAAAATTAAATCAAAATATTAAAAAAAAATTCGGTTTTAATGATATTTTTCAGAAGTCAACATATTACCGTAAAATCTGGCAAATAACGCGCACACAGCCTTACAAGCTGCAGTTTTTGATTTTAAGGTGTATTCGCCGTATAACGTGCACCCACTTTTTTACGAAGAAACTTGTAATGTACGTGCACAATGCTCTTGTGTTTTGTAGCCAAGGTATGATTCTAAACTAGAAAAAAATGTACTTCTAGAACTACAACCCTTTAAAGCTCATAAAGGAATGTCATTTCTTTTAAATAAACAGTATTTCGATCCATGTAGAAGTTTAATTTTTATACGCTCATCTTTTTTATTTTTAAAGCTCTCGTATTATACCTGGCGTACAACGCGAACCCATAAATTTCGATATTATTTTTTGTGTTCAAAGTGCGCGTTATACGCCGGCTTTTACGGTACTTTGCCTTGGTGCCAAAGATGAAGCTTGCCCATTCTTCGCAAGTCCAAGGTTCCGCGTTCGATCCCGGCTGCAGTTAATAGGTTTTTTGACATGGCATATGATTATGTGGCATGTAAAAGATCCCTTGAATATCAATTTGGCTCTGATACTTTTGGCAAAATTAAACCACGGTAATATTTAGCCTCCAAAAAGAGCTTAAATTAAAATTAATTCAAGCATCAAAATTTGGTTGTGAGAGCTCCCGACAAATGATACCACCAGTGGCGCCCACAAGGGGGTGTCCTAGGGGTCCGGACACCCCTCCCGAAAGCCCTTGAGTTTTTTTTATTGATGATAATCCTATATATATATATAACAATGATGACGGATTTAGTAAAAGAGGACGACTTTTGTCAAAGATCTTGATAGCGTGGTCGGTGTTGGTATTTCCTTATATGGTTGATGTTGAATTTTCAATATTATGGAAGAGGCAGTATTGTGGCAAAGCTATTCTTCTTTATTAAACACTGAAAATGAAGGACACATAGATGGACAATCACAAATAAACACACACAAAAATAACACAAAGCACAAAACAATCTGCTTCCGGCTACATGTTGACGCAGACAAATACAGAAGTGAAAGAGAGCGCGTAACCATCTGCTCCGAGTTTTTACACTGGTGGTGAAGGTCGTACGACTCTTTTGTAACAGGAGTCGTGAGTGGATGCAAATGCTCGCGAGCAATTAGATTAAGATTGTAACAGTCTTGTGCGAAAGAACTAGGAAATAATTTAACGGGGTAAAGTTAAAGAGTTAGAAGGCATTTTATATATATATATATTTATATATAAATACATTTTTTTACTTCAGTACTTGTAATTAACAATTTATTTTATTAGTTAATGCTAATTATTAATTCAATAATTTATATTTTACTGTTTTTTGTTTACAAAATCAGAAGAATTAATTGGTGTCTTGAGGTATGATACGAGTTCGGGGACTTTCGACCATGGACCTTGTTTGACCTTGAAAAGTTCTTGTGTGTGCTACTGGATACCACCATGAAATAGCTCTCACATTTCAGACACTTAACTGTCTGCAAAGGCTTAGTTGCGAATATGCAGCAACTAGAAAAAGAAATTGGTACCATTTTTATATTTAGCAATTTTTGAAAATATTAGAGACAGTTATTATCTCCCACTCAATTTAGTAGAAAAACCGATTTAAATGAATAGATAACTAAGAAAATGAAGATGGGTTGTGAAACACCATGAAAGCAG
>BMAO01039142.1:0-26690 GCA_019973975.1 Trichonephila clavata
CTCTGGGCATTCATCATCGTCAACAACTACAGTTTTATTGAAATGCGGTTGTCCCAGACAAAAAAAAGACATCAAATTTATTTTAAATACACTTAATTGAATTACAGTAGAAAATTATAAAGTAGAAAATACTCCTTCATTCTGTGCGAGCAGGCTTTTCAAAGGAAGTCATTCGTGAGATTTTGGAATTTGATGGAGCATGTTTTAAATATCTGGAAGAAAACAATGAGAACTACCCAGTGAGTGTTTGATACTCAAGAATGCAGATTGAGTTTGAGATTTAACTTTGCTTGCCAATACAATGAGGCATTTAAATGATTTAAATTTATGACTGCAATGAAAAGAGTATACTTTCCTACCCTAATTGATCATGTATCTTCTTTTCTTCTCGATTTTGGAGATAAAGATTAACAATTTCAGTTTAATGCACGAACTATCAATTAAAGTTAATAATGCCTCGAGTTACGAAAGTTTTAAAAGTTTGATATCCATTTTGCAATACTCATTCAGTGCTAGGTTTAATGACTTTCAAGACAGTAGTAAAAAAAAAAAAAACACATAAAAAAATGTTGATATTTTCATACATTTTTTTCCATAATTTCTCGGCAAAACGTTTATTGTTACCCACCTGAAACCCAAATCGGAAATATTGATCTACAGCTCCATACTACATAAAAAAAGCAAAAATATAAGGAACTTATTTGAACTGCAAAGTATCCGAATTATGTTGAATTTTGAAAAGTTGCACGAGCAAGCAATTTCCAAATTTACTCGATTTGGCTGTCAGATATTGTTGTAGGTTTGGATCAATATGTTTTGAACAAATGTTTTTTGTTATGAATATAATAAAATCAAAATATAACTCAAAATTTACTGATATACACCTAAAAAACAACATAATTTTGTTAGCATCTCCGAATACTAATCTTAATATTAATGAGTTGGTTAAAAAAAAAAAGACTACAAATTCAAAAGCCACGTTAAAAAAGTACTGACTGCTTAGTAATTATTTAGAACTAGATGTCTCAAGTTACTTATTTTTTTTATAGCTAACCTAATTAATTTGTGAACCTGTAAAAAGTTAATTAACTATAAAACTTAAGTTTGTACTTTTGTCTTATTTATTATATTATCTTTGAATTCCACTCTTAGATTTACATAAAAATGCACTATTTGCGTAAAAATTCCATAATAAGCCTACAAGTAACATTTTTTCACCTTTTCCTGTTGTTTTGTTGGAAAAGTTACAAGTGGACCACATAATTTTTAATCATATAGTGGCACTCTTCCCAAAAAGGTTGGTCACCCCTGCCTTAGACATATGGTTCTGCCTCTCCGTCTTCAAGAAAAAACAGATACCATCTCTTTACCATTGTCCAAGATTCCGCAAGTCTGAGTAAAGAACATTCTCTCCCCTTCCCCCTCGTTTCCTGTGGATGGGGGGAAGGGATACAGTGTTTATGAGCAAAATGACAAGCCGAAAAGGCTTTACGAGCTTGTCGAAATTTACAATGCTTTCCAGCGTTTTATATTTCTTTGGGAAAGTTTAAAAGCTTTGTGTTAACAACCCATTTAGGAGACCGTCTTTGCGAAAACGGAAAATTAAATTTTTAATTTTTAAAACATTTTTTTTTTTTTGTTATTTTTCAGTTAAAGTAAAATTTTAATTTTTTTTCGTACTTTTAATTGTTGATTGTATATTAATTTTATTTTCATATCTTGAAGAAAAATAATTTAAACTTGGATCTTTAATGGGTTAATGATAGTTCAAATGGTTAGTTTGAATTTGGTGTGAAAGCTATTAGAGAGAAGTGTTATCTCAGGTGTCATTCTTGTCATCAACCTGTGGTTAAAAATTAAGTCTTTGCGTTGCTTCTAAATGTGATAAATATAACCTTTCAATCAATTATTAAAAATGCAACCTATGTATCGATTGAGTAAGATTAATAAGATTTAATAACGTTATAGGGGAATCTTGTTCTGAAGCCTTAAACTTTTGTTGGGTTATCTTAGTCCCTCTTTGGTAAGAAAAAAAATAACAGCATCCTCATTTCAATTTACAAATAGAAGAAAAACATAAATATAAATATATATTTATTCTCTTATAACTTAGGACAATCTTACCACACTATGTGTTAATAAACATATTACACATTCTATCAAGTAGATCAAGATTGCACCTTTTTTGCATGGCTTTATCAGGAATTCCATGATTTGAATGCAACACTATAGTATTTATTGATTTGAAATGTTCACTTTTATGAGAACGAAAAGTAGAGTTATATATATATATAATAATAATGGGAAGTAGTGTACACAGATTATTTTTATGACGGGAATTATATTTTTAAAAAAAACATAGACGAAAACACCAAAACTTAATCTTCATGCTAAAATTAAAAATTTATTCGTCTTTGGTGGGGTTTGCATCCATCATTCTGTACTCCTTTATAATGGAATTTCTGATTAGAAGTATGATCAGGTTGTCTGATTATTCAAGTATAAAAAAGGAATAAAAATCTGTAACTCTCTCTCCTCTTCCATGTTTTTATTTTCTTCCATTAAACAAATAGAACTACTCCACACACACACACACATTTATAAATCAAACAATAATCATTTACCATATGCTACAGAAGAACGCATTAAAAATGTATGAAAAAAAAGTATCAGTATATGATTTTTATGCAACTGCCAGGAATCACTTTATTCATAGTATTTTACTAAAGATAGAAAATAAAAATTTAAGCATAGGCTTTATTTATAGTTTAGTTTATAATAGCTAAAAATTTTGTAGTAAATTTAATTCTAAAAATAAAAAAGAAATAGATTATTGGACAAATTAGTTTAAAATGTCAATAAATATGTCTTTCACACATAAAAAAAATCACCTGATTACATAACAGAAATTAAGATAATATTTTCACATTTTAAAATAACACTTACATGAACAGATTTAATTAAAGTACTTTCATTTACAAAAATGTGCTTTAATATACCAATATATATGTATTATAAAAAACATCAATTTTCTCTGCTTGTAATTAACCTTTTTATAACTTACATAAGGATAAAAGTCGAAATACGTAATTCATTTTCAAAGTATTATTAATCACAGTAAATGGGTTATTAAAAATTATATAACAATCTTTTTTTATTTGTAATAAGTTTCTCATTTACTAAGCTCAAATATATATTTCTTCTGCAAAATTAAATTCACTAAAAATTTTGATTTAGATGAATGAAAAAAAAACCAGATTTTTATTTTTACAGTGAAAATTAAATACGTAAGGGAATTTCACTATTATACTCAAGACATGGAAGAAAAAACTGCCTGAAAAACAATCTCCCTAATGGAGAAATATCTCTTGTTTCAATGAACCACTAGGGCATAGAAAAATGCTATAACGCCAAACCAGGCAACCCACAATAATGACGTCATTGCACATCTACCAATGACAAGCAACCTCTTTTCCTTTGACCGTGCCGAAAAGGAACACCCAAGTCGTGAGTTATCTCTATTTAACGTCATGCATTTTTGATTTCTTGAGGGATGAAAAAATAATTTTCTGGCTTTGCTGAAGGTCACTAGTTATCTCTAATGGCTAATTGATCGAATTTTCCTATTACTTTTAGATGGTCCGGGACATGAAAGATCCGTGCCAAATTTATGCTTGCGATTTACAGAAATGTCGTAAAGGTTTGATCAAATTCTTTTCTCTGATTTTAAGAGGAAATTAAACTTACTAGATATGGTATGGATATTCTTTTGCAAAATGTTCAAAAGTGGTAATTGATGATGAATCAAAAATACTACTTTCAAACATCAGAAATCAAAGTTATCATTTACCTTTTTTAAAATTACATGTAAAAAATATTGTGCAACATTTTGGAAGTCTTAATTCGGGGTACTGTTTTAGGAAAAAGATATAACTTACCAAATTCTAAATGTAATAAAAATTTAAATCATTAAAATTTTCAAAGTATAGAATACAAATGTGTGTGCATATATTGAATATAAAAGTCCTGCTCTCTCCTTTCTCACCTACATGATCAAATTGAAGTAGTCATTATTGAATCAGTAACTCATCTTGGAAAAAAAAATGAAACCTTTAATATATTTGAGTACTTACATATTATCACAACAATCACTACAACGTTCAAAATAAGTTGGCAAACCCAATTTTGTATGCACTGATTTGGTGATCATGTGCTTCATTTCATATAATGTCACCAATAGGTTGCAATATTATGTAAGTACCTATATTTGTTTGGTATCTATTAACACGACTTCTGTTTTTCAGCATTTGATTGGTATAAGTCTATTGCACAGATGTACAAATAAGTACCCAATTTTTTGTACCATATGTAACAAATATGCATTTATTGGTATTTCCAGAATTTTTAGAACAGTTATCAAAATGTAATATTCAATAGTTTTGGTGATAAATTTCATAAATACAATTATAGACTCTCAAAATATGAACATTTTGTATTAAAGAAATCCATGCAATCCCAGCTGATGGATTAATCCCTTAACTTATACTAGCATAAGAATACACTGAATTTTGTGTGGCCATGATTTAGGAGATAACAGCCAAATATCACAGAAAAAAATCCTCTTTGAAAATAGTAGGTCTCTCATCTGTAAACACCAATTGTAGTTGTCCAACTTTCTTATATTTTCCACTGTTAACTCTTATTGCAAAGAAACAGGATGTGTATCCAAGTTTAAGATAGGAAGGTGAAGAAACTTAGAATGGAATCATAATATATATAAGTTGATCCATGTTTTAAAGTTTTTCCCACAGCCATGAACATATATTGATGAAATGATTATTATAGTTAGTGTATATTAATTTGTATTGTTAAGCAAAAACACACTATAAAAAGCTCAAAGTATTTGCTTCAGAGACATTTAATTCTGTAGAATGTTTATTTTCTAAAAAGCAACAGGAATATTCAGAATTTTGATATAACCTTTCTTTACCCTTAAGTGAATAACTTGACAAATTGCTGTTCTCAATAATCTATATTCATGAAAAATTCAGCAGTAAAAAAGTAATTTCCAAGAATCTTTTTCAAAATATTTGTAAAGTGGTTAAGCTTTCAAAATCACTGATATTTTTGTGTGATGTACATTGAGAAGAAATTTTGGTTATGTATTATAACATTGACCAATTTCTTCAAATCAAAAGACATCACCAAATGCTATGATATGCAGCCAATAAGGGAAACTGTTCCTGCACACATTTAAACAAACTAATAATAACAATGACAACATTTGGTGACATTTTTTAAAATTGGGATGTCTTTTCACTTGGTAAAATTGGTTGGCAATACAATAGATATGTTCCAAATTTTGGCAAGGTATGAGTACTGATTTAGCCTTTTTTAACAAACTTAAAAGTAATTAAATATTATGCTTCTGTATAATTTGAGAAGTTTCTTAAAATTTATAATTGTCCTGGTAAGGGAGACAATCTTGCTTATAATGATTAGAAATCGTAATTTTCATTAGAACAAAACTCAAAGTAATGATTTTAATTAATTTAATCTTCATTTTATTTAGAAATTTTCAAATGTTACAACTTCTGAGTGAGAATTATATATCTTTTTTCCTGATTTTGTTTTATCTTACATTTTTTTTTAAAAAAAGATAAATATAATTATATTTAAAAGGATACTTTAGATACATATTAGTGGTAATATAACATGCCTATACATTTTTCCAAATAAGTATAAGTTTGCATGAAATGGAATTGAAGTATTTAAAAAATCAAATATTCTCATTATTAAGGTGACCAATCATCCACCTTTAGGGAGGACAGTCCTTCGTTTATAGATATTCGTTAAGATTTTGTTTTATCTTACATTTTTTTTAAAAAAAAGATAAATATAATTATATTTAAAAGGATACTTTAGATACATATTAGTGGTAATATAACATTCCTATACATTTTTCCAAATAAGTATAAGTTCGCATGAAATGGAATTGAAGTATTAAAAAATCAAATATTCTCATTATTAAGGTGACCAATCATCCACCTTTAGGGAGGACAGTCCTTCGTTTATAGGTTCTGTCTTTCCTGGAAAAGTGTCCTCCTACTTGACCTCCTTTTCAACATTTTAAACTAATTTGTTAATCTTTATATTCAAAGCTGCCAGGCTGAACTGTTACATGTCATGTTCTGATACAATATGAATTTCCGGAGATTTCAGTGTATTTTGTAAATAATCAGGCATCTATATATATTTTCCACAAAATGATTCAAAAGATTGAGGGTGAACATATTTCAGCTGCACAAGTTAGTCTTATTTCAAGCGATTTTGTCCTTCAATATAAATTGATATTTTAAGAAAATTTATTATTTTAATAATGAAAAGAAAATTGCCAAACTTAGAAGAATCAGATTCAAGAATAACAGGAAAAATTTATCAAAGTGCAGAATTTTTACCAAACATGTTTCCAATATGTCGAAGAATGGTCTGAAACAAATATCACAGAAAATATTAGTTTTCAATGGTGTTTTCTGACAGACATAGAAAATTGTGCTGAGTTTTTATTGAAAAAAATGCTTGATATTAAAATTGATGACAGTTTTCTGTTTGAAGAAATAAGAAAAAACTTAATGTATATTTAAATTCTGATAAATTAAAGTAACTAAAAATGCAACATGTGAAATTGATAAAAGATGGGGGGACGAAATATTTAACTATTACAAAAATAAGCACATTTCACATGAAAATTTAGTTATTCTTGTTGAATTCATGTTGTGCAGCCCTAGGATTAATGTAGTTGTTGAAAGACTTTTCAATTCGTAACGATTTTTGGACTAGTAAGAAATCAAAATTGAATGTTGATACTTTAGCTGTAGTACTTACCGTAACGTTCAATATGAAGGATATTTCTTGCTCCAAAATTTCCGTTATACTATAAAAATCTTTCAATGAAAAAATATTTTTTAAAGTAAATAATGAAAAGGAATGTAAGCATAATTAATGTATTTTTTTAATTAATAAAATGTTATATATTTTTATGTTGTAATTTTAAAAAAAAATTTTCGTCTTCCTTTTTATTGTAAAAAAATGTATCAACTTATCATTATTAAAGTAGATATTGCTTTGTATAAGAGAAAATAAAGAATTGTCAAATTTTGGAGGAACAGATTGTAGGGAATTTTGGAATTTGTATGAAATTAAAAAAAAAACCAAACCCTATGTCAATTTTATTGTGTATGTGTCCATTCTCCCTCCCTCTTCACTTTCATTTAATTTTAAGTACATGTAATGTAAAGATTTATTAACAATAAAATTGTTTAATATAAGGAAAATTTAAATATAATAAGCATTTTTGTGTTTCATACATAATTTTACAGTTATAATGATGAACAAATGTTACAAAAATGTTTACTGTATTTTTAAAACATAAAAAAAAGTTATCAAGGTATTTTACAAAAAAGTTACATTGTCATTTGTTTCTTTAATTCAAAACTTTCTAATAGTAGTGGGATTTCAGTATTCTAGTTTATTTTGTGGTAAATTCAGAAGTGGTTTTGTATAGCCAATTTTTAAGATCTGAAATTTCACAGTTCTTGTAATATTTCATTTAATCTGGACACATACCATGTACAATTTCTCAAAAACTGTACAAAAACTTTTATAAATAACCTGAAAATGTAATGCAGAGTCTTCTGTTTTTGCTTTCTGGCTCCTACGTATGAAGTATTTCACATAGCTGATTGTTTTTCTCATAGATGTAATTAATTTTAAAGAACAGATTGCTCAGTTTACTAGTGTAGCTAGTTCTGAGTGGGCCCTGCATTAAAATTCCTTCAGAGCCCCTTTTCAGATATGAGAGCCCTGTTAGTGGGACTGTAGTTACACATGTTAGGGCCCTGTATCGTTGATAAGGCAGGGGCTACGCCCCTGGCTCAATTACTTGTCTCTTGAATTTAAAGAGAATTTCCTTTTTTCATATATTGCTAAGTTTTACATAGTTAATTTATGTTTTTTTTATATTGCTTTATTATTAATTTATGCTATTTTGAAGAGAATAAAACCTTCCCTTCCTAACCAAAGCAAAAAATTTCAAGATAAAATTTTTTAAAATTTATTTTATTTTATTTTTTTGTATTTTTACTATGTAAATTTTTTGTGAAGCTGTTTAATAAAAAAATTTTTGTAGGATATCAGTCTTATGAATCGAGGGGAAAAGGGAAATTTCGATACTTACTTAGTAAGAAGATTACTCCGAAGCAATTTTATATGGAATAACGGGAAACTAAAATACAAGTCTATCTAGCTCTCAAAACTTTTATGTGGTGTAGAAGTTTCAGCTCAACTGTAACTCTTGTTATTTCATTGGGAATTTGTCATCAGTAATGTATTAAAACACAAGTTTTTGTCATTAATTTCTGTAAACAAAGAAAAAGTGGTATTTTACCATTTTGCTGGCGCAAATGATAAAATCACCAAAAATGATACAATCAATGTCAAATAGAATATTCCGGCTGGTAAGCTTTTCCCACCACATTTTCAAAACAAGTTGCAGTCTTTTCTTTTCAGTAATGTCTTTTTCATAATGAGAATTACAATTTTTGTGTGTTGTGTCACCAATAAAGCCCGCTTGGCGAGATTTAAGCTGACAAAATGGAAAAGTACCAAAAAATCTCTTCAAATATTACTTTTGTAAGTGTGTTGTATCTGAAAAAGAAAAAAAAAAGCAATAGTTTGATTAAATTAATTTTGATAGTGTTCAAATAAAATAGGTAGAAACTTTAAGGAAAAAAATATTTTTAAAACTTTTTGTTTGTTATTAATTGCCTAATCATTAGAGGTTTAAAAACTTATATCAAAAATCTAATAAAATATTTTCAGTTTGAATATAAAAAAAAATGAAAATTTTAGAAATTCTGCATGATTTGACCTTTTATTAGTAATTTAATCTGTGATTCAGGGATTGATTTTCTCCTATTTTTTTTAGTGTCATTTTGTCTGTTTAGGGTTTTGATTAAAAAGAAATTTAAAAAATTGTGTATGATTGACATGTAATACTTTTTTGTAAATATTTTTGAAAATCCATACTTTTTTTGTTGTAAAAATAAGCATTTTTAAGTTTTCCAGAGAACTTCATTATGTATTATCTGTGATATATAAAAATTATTGTGGTATAATGATTGCATAAGATATTATGCATTGTGTGAAAATTGGCTGTTAGATCCCGATTTGTTCTCTATTTGTCTTTGTAGTATAATGTTACATTCACTGAGTCTGGTATATATAGCAGATCATATACTACTTAATTTGTTATACTCTGTTTAATTTTCTTAGCATAACATTTTTCATTATTTCTTTTCAGCCAACAATTACAAAGAAGAAGCTTGTGTGGCATCAATGAAATCACTTTTAGATTGCTGTGAAAAGTGGAAAAGTAAATCAAAATGTTGTGAAGGCTTTGTGAAAACCTAAAACACTTGTAATTTTTGTAGTACTCAGTCTTAAAATATTTATGGATGTCTTAAATAAATTGTTAAGAATGAATTTAAAACTTCATTTTATTTTTGCTTTTGTTTTAAGATTCATTCTATTGGTAATTGGTTATATCCAAGATGCTTTTTTTGATCTGAAGTACACAGATGTCGATTACCATGTATTTACAGATGCTGCCAAGTATGTATGGGAAGGTTCTTCACCATATAAGCGTCATACATATCGATATACTCCCATCCTATCATATCTGCTTCTTCCAAATGTGCTGATTAATAATGCATGTGGGAAAATACTCTTTTGTACTCTGGACATATTTACAAGTATGCTAATATATAACATACAAAAAAAGATTGGTTTTAGGTCTAATATTTGTAAACTGTGCACGTTTCTGTGGCTTTATAATCCTTTGCCTCTAGTGATATCAACCAGAGGAAATGCAGATTCCATCATGACATTTCTAATTATGTTGCTTATATATTTTCACTTGTTCAAAAGGTCATTTCTTTCAGGTGTAATATATGGTCTATCCATACATTTTAAAATATACCCATGTATTTATGCTGTTTCACTTTACTTTACATTGGCTTCAATTGATACTACTAGTTGTTTCTGGAAAAAGTTGAAAACTTTATACCCAAATTGGGAAAGATTAGTTTTTGTTTTTTCATCTTTGTTTGGTTTTGCTGTGCCAACACTGATTTCTTTTGTCATATATAAAGATGATTATGTAAAAGAAGCTTTACTATATCACTTGATTAGAAAAGACATTCGTCACAACTTTTCACCTTATTTTTATCTTTTGTATCTCTCTGAATTAATGGATCCCATGCCATCTGCAATTTTGTCTTTCTCTGTGTTTATTTTGCAAGCATCATTAATAGCACTTGTAACTTGGGTATTTGTTTCCCCTTCGATGTTACCTGCTGGCATGTTCCTTCAAACTTTCATATTTGTCACTTTTAATAAAGTCTGTACATCTCAGTATTTCCTTTGGTACATGTGTTTATTTCCACTGTGTTATCCTTTGCTGCAGACTAATGTTAAAAACTTACTTTTAGCTTTTGCTATTTGGATATTGGGACAGGTTCTTTGGCTTTTACCAGCTTATTACTTGGAATTCCGAGGAATAAATACTTTCCTATACCTTTGCATTGCTAGCTTGGTCTTCTTTTTAATCAATGTTTTTTTTATATGCTTATTTATAAAATGTATTTGTATTGTTCGTTTGAAATGGATTAAAAATAAATGAGCACACAAATAGTTTTTCATCATTACTGAGTACTTGCTGATTATTTATTCTGCTGAGCTTTCTCTGTAACAAAGAGAATTTACTGATTTGAAGAAGTGATTGTGATATATGAGGAATATTAAACTTTTGCTTTTTTTTCTCTCTCCAGGTGTTTAAATCAAGTTTACCTGGAGAAAGCTGTAAGGCTGTGTCTTGTAAAATCCATGTTTTAGGTATAATTAAATCTTAAATTTTTTATCAAAAATAATGAAACTAGTCCAAAATATATTTTAAACAACATTAGGTAATTGTTAATACATCGTTTTATACTACATGAGAAAAAATATATTATTTCACAATTTTTCAAAACTATTTGAAAAAAGAAAGGTTATTAGTTAATTTTTCACTAGTGTTATTCTGATGTAAGTAATTGTTTTGATATTTTTCTCTTTTAATATAAAAACTATTAGACTGTTTTGCAAATTTTCAAAACATCTCTATAAATGGATGTGAATGTGCCCCCCCCCAATACTTATATTTATTCCTATATAAGTAATACATTTTACAAATAGTGTTGTATATAATTTGTAAAATTGTGTTTGTTTATACTAAAAATACAAAGTCAAATACTGTACTTTAATAAATGTGCATGTAAATGTACTTTATATACGTGTTTCGGCGAAGTGAATAATTAGTTATTTATAAAAATGATATCATTGTGTAGGAAATATTGAAACCTGGTTAATAAGACACGTGAAAGCAATTAACGATCATGTATTTCTTGGAATGGCCAATAAATGTATCAAAAATTCAAGGTCGTAAGAATCAGTAATAAATATTCCAACATAATGTTTTTAATGCTTTAGAACCAGGGTGGGCATTAAATTGATCGTGATCAACCGGTGGACCGCCAAGGCATTTTGGGGGTGACCACCTGAAGATTAGCAGTTAGTAGTTATATACCGTAATATTCAAGATAGGTTGACAGTATGCAGACTAAGTCTTCTTGTGACTATAACTACGAGAACTAACTTTAAATGAAAATATTCTTTTTTTTAATGTTTTTTTAATTGTTTCTTTACAAATGCAACATTTGATATTATTATATTTGTGGTTATCATTACATTTGTATCTTGCATTTTGCTTTAAACACCGTCTTGTTTTTTATGTAGATACGTGCATGTTCAGTATTTATTTTTGTTATAATAAATGTAACAGAGAGGGTGGTGTCTAGGGGTATGTTGAATGAAAAAAAGACGTTAAGGTTTAGGGATATTTAATGACATCTACAGGTTGTTAAACCTGATTAGGCGTGCGCTGCTGGGACAAGGGTAAGTCTATCCCTTCTCCCCCTTACATCCGGGGTTTACAGAGAGTGGCGCTGGTGTCGTCTGAGCATATACAACACTCGTCCATCCTGATGTGGTCGGTCCCCGACCAGGCTGGAAAATATGCAAGTAAAAATTATACAAATACTACAACTGAAAAGAAGAAAAAAAGATTAAACAAATTTTTAAAGTTTAAATTTCCTTGAGTATATAGAGGGAAAAAAATAAAGTCATTAGAGTTCTGGAAAGAAAAGTCTTAGGGATTATCCCATGGTTTCATCAGATCAGCAGATGTGGATGTCAAATTCGGGTCTTCTTGTCTTCCTATTTTCTTTACATCGTACCTGTCGTTTGGACGAACTTTCACGACTTCATATGGGCCAAAACATTTTGGTCGCAATTGCACACCTACTCCAAACTGGGTTTTCTTGATTGCAATTCTGTCACCTTCTTTGTATTTTCTTGCTTCTTTGCGATGTTTATTGTAGTGTAGTCTACTTTGTTCTTGTAATTTCAGGATATTGGATTTGGCATCTTCTCTCATTTGTTGTTTATTGTGTAAAGATAATTGAAAATTTTCTTCCTCGAGAATGGCTTTGATTTTGATGTCATCTTTATTTTTCATTTTGACGCCTGTTAAAAGTTCAAATGGTGTATATTTGGTGGCTATGGAAACAGTGCTGTTAATTATTCGTTGAACTGATGATACGTGTTTATACCATTTATTGGGATCTTCAAGTGAAAGCTTTGTTAAGACTGGTATTAACGTTGCATGAATTTTTTCTACCTGACCGTTCCCATGCGGTACACCTGTTGTGATTGAAATAAACTCGATATCTTCATCCTGACAAAATTTCTGAAATTATTCGTCTGGGACTTCCAAAGGTTACTTGTTGTAATTTTAATTTGTCTAAAGCATCGTTAGCTGAAGGAGACTTTACAGGATAAATCCACAAAAATTTGGTGAAAGCGTCGATGACAGTAAAGATATATTTGTAATTTTTGTTGGTACTTGGGAGTGGACCCAAAAAGTCAATATGGTAGGTATCAAGTGGAATATCACCTTTTGGTATGTGATGTAGAAATCCTTCTCGTTTGCCAAATTTTTTGGATGAAAGAATGCAAGGAATACAATTTGCAATAACATTTTCTACAGTCTTACGCATATTTGGGGGGAAAAATTGTTGTTTGACTAAATTTTCAGTTTTGTTGATGCCGAAATGTCCTTTAGAATGTTCAAGTTGTACGATTTGTTTTTGCTTTTCAAGTGGAACGACTAGAAGTTCTTGGTCGTTGACAATTTTGTACAGCACATCGTTTTTTAATGTATAATCAGAGGCTGAAGATGATTGTAATAGTTGTTTAATACTGGATGTAAACTCATCATTAATTTGTGCTTTTTTAATTTTCTGTGTTGTCTCGTTGTATTGTATGAGCATGACTGGATAACGACTGAGCGCATCAACATGTTGCATTTGTTTACCTGGCCTGTGGAGTATTTCGTAATCGAAGTCTTCTAAGAAGAGAGCCCATCGTGCTATTCTAGGTGGTAAATCTTTCTTTGGCATAGTTTTTTGAAATGCTTGGCAATCTGTGGTTATTTGAAATTTTGTGCCGACGAGGTAGTGTCGAAATTTTTTTAATGCTGTAACTATCGCTAAGACCTCTAGCTCGTAGCTGGAGTACTTCTTTTCTTGAGAAGTTTTACGACTCATATAGTGTATTGGATGAAAGTTCTGATTTGAGTCCATTTGTAGAAGTATAGCACCAGGGCCGCCGCGTGGGGGTGGCAAAATTGTTCACCGCACAAGGGCGCCTGGGGCAGGGGGCGCCACAATTTATAGTACTTATAGTTTTTTAATTTAATGTTACTTACACATAAAAGTTGTTAATAAAAAACTTGCAATTTTGCATGTTTTATCTTTTTTTTGGCAATAAAATAAGATTTTTTTTTTAATTTTGTATTTTAATTTAATTTTGTTTTTGTTTCTGCGGATTGTTTTCGTTTGTGTAAAACAAAATTTGATTTCCGATACCAACAATAAAAACACGTTCCGTGTGGAGTTCACACTATTATTTGTCACATGTAAACACAGGAATCGGGAATGATTTGTATCGGCATAAATTTTTATTCATTATATGCTGAGAAGATGTTGTGGCTCAACGTATTTGTTTTGTTTGTGTGCGTTTTGTTTGCAATGATAATATATGTACATTTTTAAAATTATGTAAATCACTTGGTTTTTCTTCTCCAAATCATATTTTGCTTCATGATACTGTTATTAAATTGTTCTCAAAAGTCGAAATAAAATCTTTATTGCAGCGTTTCTCAAACTGTGGGGCGCGCCTTCCAGAAGGGAGTGATAACCCTACTTGGGGACGCGAAAAATTGAAAACAAAAGATTTAAAATAATTTACAATTTAAAATAAATACAAAGTAAAATAGATTCTTATAAAATAAAAAATAAAATACAAATTCCCACTGATATAATACTCAACACTTATAAATGTATCAGTACTGCACAAAGCATTTAATAATTAAGTTATCAATATTCAATTAAAAACAAGTTTTTTCCAGTGACTCCCCTGATCTTGTCATATACAAAATATTTATCTTGATAAATTGTGCGGTTTATAATTAAAGTCGTATTGTATTGTAGTTAGAGACATTTCAAGGCATGGTCCAACTAGGCTCGGGTCCAGGACCTCGCTCTCAGTGGGGGCCTCATTTCGTTCTCGACTCCGTCTTAAAAAGATCATGATCCGAATAATTTTAATGCCGTCAAATATTATTCCCATACATTCCCTTCGAAAACAGTTAATTTCAAACTGCATGTCAATTGGCAAAAGTGATAAGACTGTATTATTACGTGACGACCGTTGTCCAGTGGTGTAACGTACCCCTCCCGCTACTAAGCCCACTTTTCCGCTTAAGCACGCTAGGCACATGCCTTGGACGAAAAAGATCTGGGGGCGCAAAAAAATTGAAGGGTGAAAAAAAGAGAAAAAAATTAAAATTACAGAGAACGTGCAACCGCCCAGTGTTTATTAAAAAGCCAATTATTCTCTTTCATTTTTATATCTAAATTATCAAATCTTCGTTACACTATTGGCCAAATTATTATGTAAATCGCTTGGCTTTTCTTCCCCAAATCATATTTTGTGTCATGTATACCTGTTATTAAATTGTTCTCACATCTCAAAATAAAATCTTTATCGCAGCGTTTCTCGAACTGTGGGGCGCGCCCCCTAAGGTGGGCGTGCTAGCCCTACTTGGGGGGGGGGGAGCGCGAGTATATTATGAAAAATCGAAAATAAATATTTAAATAATTATCAATTTAATAAAATAATTTGCAATTTAAAATAATTACAAAGCAAAATATATTCTTGCATTATATAATAAAAAATGAAATACACATTCAAACTGATATAATACGCACTACTTATAAATGTAGCAGTTCTGCACAAAGTATTTGATAATTAATTTATCAATATTCAGTTAAAAACAAGTTCAGTAATTACTAGTGACTTTCTTGGGCTTGTCATATACAAAATTTATTTACAAAACTTAATATTTATCTCATTAGTGCGTTTATAATTAAAGTCGTATTGCATCGTAGTTTTACCATCAAAGTACATTATAATTGCATTCAGTACATTATTATTGTAAGAAGTGGGGCGCGATGCAAATTATAGCTGAAAACTGGGTCGCAAATATTGAAAGTTTGAGAAGCACTGCTTTATCGTGATCTACAACACTCTTTTTGGTATCATGAATTTCTTTAAGTAGGATTATACACAAGGGCAGCCGAATATACGATTTCTTAAAATTTAAGATATAAATATAAAAGGTTGCATCATTACTGTAATCTACGCAATTCAGTTGAAAGTAATTTCGAATTTGTAGGGATTTCACCTAAATTCTTTTCGTTGTTTGTTCAGTGTTGCGAACCTTACTTATTGAAAAGTTCTTGTTATTTTCAATACTTTCATGGACTGTTATTTGAAAATAAACTTCAAGTTCCATGAAAACTCTTACCATACTTATTATATCTTAAAAAACCTACACAAGAAGCAATTCCTTCCTAGTTACATTCTATTTTTAATAACAATATGATTCATAATAAGCTAGTTTCCTGTTTCAATATTTCGCAATCTTCTCGTATGATGTAATTTTACTGATGTAATTTTGTCCCCCCTCTTCTGCTCTTTTGTAGATATGTTTTTTTAAATAATTATAATAATATTGTATTAAACTTTCTTGTTCATGCATATTTTTTGTATCATTTCCTGTCTATCTCGGTGGGCTATTTTGAAAATTTCATTTACCTTTTTGTACAACGTTTGTGATGTGATTTATATTTGCAGAATTGATCATATTCTGAATATAATACTGTTTATGTCTTATATCATACAAAGATTTAAAAATTCAAATTTATCGTAACCAGATTATTCACTGAACATTTGTTTACTGAAGTACACACATTTATGTTAAAATTATTCTTACTTTTAGAGAAATATATTAATCAAGAAATATACTACTCATATCGTAAATCGTTTAAAATTTACTTCAGATAATCGTAGATCAGATGAAGCGTATGAACATGCAATTGCCAATGCAAGTATCGTTGCTGATGATTAGGGAGTGGATACTGATTTTCCACCAAGTCGAAACAGGTTTAAGGTATCCGAACACGTTGAAAATGACCAAATTCAGTCAAGACAGATATTTTTGTTTTTTATTTTATTGAATAGAGCTATCATTTGACTTTACGAAACATACTTTGTTTTGTTTCTACACTACCTAGAGGCCAAGTTACAATCAATTTCATAAAGTTAGAAAAACCGGAAGTGGGGTTTTGATCTACCAGAAGTGGGCATTTATATAAATGGCTTAAGACCTATCATGGCGAGTCTGATAACTCAAAATATTACGAATGTATTTCTATAAAACCTTTTGAACCTGATATTCATGTTATTTTCTAGAGAATGTACTAAAATATTTCTTATTGTATGAATACTTTTTGAGTTATGGCTTGTTATTTAAATAATAGTCTCATAAAAAATGTAACATTTATTATAATGTTTACTCAATAAGCTCTGAAATTTTCAAATTTTAATAAAAAATTAAAATTTTAGTACATTTTCGAGATAAATGTATATAATTTGTTTTAGTAATACTTTTACTAATATATGTTCATTACTTTTTTCTCTAACTGCTTTCAAGTTTTTCAAAAATATTGCTAAAATTTCACTTATAATTGTGATATTTGTAAAATTCAGATAATTTATTTGAAATTTTGATAGTTTAATATAGTAATATTAATTGGTATTGAGTCCTAAAAGAGCATTTATAATGTTTTAGTATGCTATTTTGTCAAAAAGTACTCCGAACGTGTTCGGATACCTTTTAAAAAGAAACTGTTTCAAGATCAACAAACCGACGAACCAATCAACAATCCAAGACAAAAGTTTAAGGT
Organism: Trichonephila clavata; assembly: GCA_019973975.1. Taxonomy (NCBI): domain Eukaryota; kingdom Metazoa; phylum Arthropoda; class Arachnida; order Araneae; family Nephilidae; genus Trichonephila; species Trichonephila clavata. The sequence continues at coordinate 17,529 of BMAO01039142.1, forward strand.
TGAATTTTACAATAAAATATTAGACACTGTGCTATATACTATATACCTAATTTAAAAAACTGGAGTGACAATGAAATTTTAAAACATTGTGAAGAATTAGAACGAAAATTAACGGATACTAAAAATATTAATGAAAAGGATTTATATATAGATGGATTAAATTTGTTTGAAGAAATAAAATCTTTCCGATGTTTTACCAAAGAGGATACGTCACCTATTGATGTTTTAAATTATATTTATGAAAACGATCGTATCGATACATTTCCAAATATTGCAATAGCTTTACGGATTTCTTTAACCCTTCCAGTTTTGGTGGCTACTGGAGAGTGAAGTTTTTCAAAACTTAAAATTATAAAAACTACATGCGATCTACTATGGCGCGGGAGAGATTATCGGACTTTTCAATTATATCCATGGAGAGCGAAATTTTGGATAAATTAAATATAAAAGAATTGATACGAGCATTTGTAGCTGCTATAAAGCTAGGAGAATCAATATATTTCAATATATTTTCTAATTTTTATATTTCACTTAAAAATATTATATCATTCTTGCTTTGTTTTTAAAATTTATGAAATAATAATAATAAAAAAAAAAACAATAAGACAAACGTGTTTTAATATTATAATTTTAAAGCTTTCAGTTCGAATACTATAAATGAGTATCTCTTATTTTATTTGTAGCACTTTATAAGAGTGCAACAGAACCTAATAAAGGGGCGCCGAATTTACAACTTGAACAAGGGCGCCTAATACCCACGTGGCGGCCCTGTATAGCACCAAACCCTTTCGCACTGGCATCGCAGTGTATTTGTAATGGAGCGTTTTGCTGATACAGATGTAATACAGGTTCTTGAGACAAAATTTGCTTCAAAGAGAGAAAAGCTTGTTTTGTATAGGACCAAAGGTGAATGGAACTTTGTCTCGTAAAAGATCGCTTAAAGGTCGTGCGATTGATGCATAGTCCTTAATAAATTTTCTAAAATAGGCTGTTAGTCCTAAAAATGATTGGACATGTCGAGTGTTTTTAGATGTTTGGAAATTCATGACTGCATTTGTTTTATCTGTTGAAGGACGAATAGTGCCTTCTTCAATAATATGGCCAAGAAAAGTTAATTTCCGCTGAAGAAAATTACACTTTTTAAAGTTAAAACTCTAAACCATAAGTAGCGGCAACATCAAATACTTTTTTAAGCTTTGCAATCCCTTCACATTCAGAATTTGCCGGAATTAAAATGTCGTCCATGTATATAATAACAGTGTTGTCTTTTAAGAGATCTTTAAACACAATTTGAATGTATTTTTGAAATAGTGAGGGAGAATTACACAAACCAAAAGGAACTCTATTAAATTGGTATTGACCATTGTGCGTTATGTAACCGGTGTATTTACGGCTATCAGGATCAATTTTGATGTGAAAAAAACTGTTTTTTAAGTCCAGATTTGAAAAGAGTATCGCTCCATGGAGTTGATCAAAAATGTCTTCAATTAGAGGTAGTGGAAATATTTGTTTAATTGTTTTAGAATTACGAGCACGAAAATCAACACAGAGTCTGGTTGACTGGTCTTTTTTCTTGGGGGGGGGGGGACAAGAACTAAAGGTGCGGCAAAATTAGATGAACTTGGGGAAATTATTCCATCAGACAGCCATTGCTCAATTTGGTTTTCGACGATATTTTTTTCTGCTTGACTTAATCTTCTAGGAGGTAACGCGATGGGTGTGTCATCAGAAAGGATAATTTGCATTTGTAAGTTTGTATCTTTAATTTTATTTGGTTTGTAAGAATGGATAAGGTTTTCAACTTCGCGACGCGTATCAACGTTCAAAATATGCGACGAATTTACTTGAGGATAAATTACATTTAAATTTGATAAATAACAATCCTCATTTTGAAAAAACAAAGAGAGATTCGTTTTTATTATTAACTGATGAAGAATTACAATCGCTAATTTTCAATTCAGAAAAAGATTTGTTTACGTTAGCTTCGCGCTGAAAATCAGTTATATAACATGTTTGATCGGATCTGGGCTGTGACGTCAGTTCATATTTCTTATTTTCTTTTTCATCCAATAATTTCTGTTTTGAAGAGTTTAACGATTATTTTTTATTCATTGGGTGTTTTACATTACTCGCACTGTAAATGTTTTGAAATCGATTTGAGCCATTTGGCCTTGAACCTTCGCCGGAATGATTTGGGATAGTTTGCGGTGCAAAAGAATTCAAGCTCGACATATTTTGGCTAGCGAAATTATTTTGTCTATCATTTTTATTTTTATGCCAAAGAGTGTTCTTAGAATGTGAGGAAGTAGGATTTTTTTCTGAAATCCGTGCATTTTCTTTTTCTGCTTTATTTAAATCATCAAAAATATTAGGCGGAACTATTAAATCACAATAACAATTTATTACAGACAGCTGCAGTTACTAATATCGGGTTTTCACGAAAACTTGGAAAGAGCTAATTTAATTTTAGTAAGTTCAGCTTAAATTTCATTTCCGAAAGCACATGTTAATTGAACAGTTCCTAAAGAATTTTTTTCGGGTGGAATGAGGGAAGATTTCACACACACAATATTCGCTCCCGAATCGATTCAAGTTTTCACGATTTTATCATTAACAAAAATATTTTCGTATTGCAATTCATGTAAGGATTCATTAAACATTTTACCTTCGACTTTACAAACAGGACCGTGATTTGAATTAGGTCTAGAATTTAAATGAGTTTCGTTTCTGTGAGAACCACTACGCGGGTTATTTGCTGAAGTGTTTGGTGAATAATTTGTGAAATTTTTATCACGAGAGTTGTAGCGATTAAAGCGCTGAGACTAGTTATATTTTTGTTTACTGTCATACGGCGGTTGATGGTGTGTGTTGTCGGAATACGACTTGCGTTATGCTACGAAGAAAACATCGCATTCCCTAACCAATTCAGTAGGCTTAAACCAAGATTCGTTTTGGCGTATCGCGATATGTTGTTGCGTTTCTCGATCGAGGGTAGAAAATAATTTGTCGGATATCATTAACTCACACAAAGTTTTAAAATCATTCGCATTTCGAAGTTTACAATAATATTCAAAAGAACTTGTTAATCGTGACGAAAACTGTACGTGCGATTCGTTTGGCAATCGTTGGACCCTACGGAAATTAATTAAGCACTAGCTTTCATGGCCCGGCGTTGCACGGGCTTATACCGAGGGTATAACTTAATCCCCATGTTAATTTCCTCCTTTCTTTCTGACGCCAACACTTTTGTGTGGTTTTGACGCGTACGATGTGAGTGCACGACCCGTGAGTGCGTGTCATGGCTTTGTCGCTTAACGTTTTCCCTTCTCTTCACAAATTCAACACTTCCAATATTATTTTTCGAAATTACTTTGATTTCTTTGTTTCATTCCTCTCCGCTTAGCCCGGCGTTGCACGGGCTTTTACCGAGTGAATAACTTCATCCCCATGGAAATTTCGTGTTTCCCTCAGGCCGATAGCTCTTATGTGCGCGATGTGAGTGATTTCTTTAACTATGTCATTAAAACTCCCTTTTTCGAAATTTGTTCTTGCGTTGGTGTAGTGTTCTAATTATTAGAGATAGGTGAAAGCGCAGGTGTCGTCCTCGTCACTTGACCATGGTTGAAAATTTCGAGGTCCATCGCCAATAACCCTCGAATAGGCGAACAGTGCGAATTAAAAAATCACTCACTCAGTTTTCAGTTCTTTCGTTGCAATTTTTTAGTCCCCGGAAAGGAAAATGTAGCCTTTTTAAAGATAGTTGTATGTTGAAAAAAGACAGAAAAGTAGAAATTTTTCAAATTTCACTACTATTTTAAATATTGAAGTAAAATTGTGAGGATTTTTTGAAATATCCGACACACGGGGAAAATGTTTCATGCAATTATCTTTATAAAAGAAGAAATTATTAAATGATTGTTTTAAGTATTTTGAGTGTTTTATTAAAATTTGTTTCGAATGCATAACATACTGCCATGGAAATTCACCTTCCTTTACCAAAGTTCCTGGTATGTGTGTGATTCCTTTATATAAACGTCACTACAATTCCCTTTTTCGAAAAAAAAAATATCTCCCAGATCTTACTAATGTCAAACAGGTTTCAGTTCTCTTTCTACTGCACGGTGTTACTGTGGCTTTTTTGAGTGTAGAACTATTTTTCCCCTGACTCTCCCCTCAGATATAAGATTTATCTTCAAGTTTCTATTCATGACATATCAAAAACAATATTGCTTCAGTAAAAAAATAATAAATTTAAACAATAAAAGAAAACTATTTTGATGCTTGAGTAAAAAAAAAGTCATCATTTTTTAATAATAGATAATTTTTAGGAATCGAAAATAATAAAATAATTTTCAGGTTTTCATTAATCAATCAATCGCTACTTACAGTTAGCTTAAAAATGTCTCTAGAACGTACTGATTGGAAGGAAATCCAAACTCTCTTTAAATAACCGGATATTTATTTACAAAACCTATCTTCGCCCCATCTTAACGTATGCATGCTCCATTTGGGGATCTGCCAGTAACACACAATTAAATGATATTCAAAGACTTCAAAATAAAGCGCTTCGAGTCATAGCCAGAGCTCCCAGGTACATCCCAAGATCTGTTCTCCATGAAGAACTTTGTGTTGAACCCATCCACACCCTAATAGCGAATCTTTCCTCAACTTTCCATTCAGCAATCCATCATCATGACAACCCGACGATTAGCTCTCAATCAAACTTCATGAACCAGCCTCACCTCATGTACCGTTTGCCTCATAGCGCAACGAAGATACTACCTGATTTCTAAGAATTCCACCCCCCCATGCTGTTAAACGTAACGAAAACCCCCTTTTCGGATTGAAGAACGAAACGAAAAAGCTGTTTTCCGTTTCTACGGAAACTATGTCCCAACTCCCCCACCACCTCCTGACCGCCGAAGCTAGTTTTAAATTAGGCGAACCTATCATTCTCACTTTATTTACTCCCTTTCTTAGGTATACTGTGTAACTGAAGGACTTAGGTATACCGAAACTGAGTACAAATATTTATTCCAGGCTCTAGAACGTATTTTTATCCAAAATAATAGGCGATATACCTTTTATTAACAAATAATTAATTTAATAAGGAAATAATAGAAATATTCATTTGATTTTAAAAAATATATTAATTTAAATCCACATTATCTATAAATAATAATTAAAAAAATTCTACAGATAGCTCTTGAAACGTTTGGTTGTTTGATTAAACATATGTAACTGCTAAGAAAAACACTATGTGAAAAACCTAGTTATAAGTACACATTCACTGAAAAAAATTATTCAAAAAGAAAATAATAATATCTGATAAAAACATTTAATTTTTTTAGTTTTTTCCCGGAAACGAAACTGTAGCATTTTTAAAAATAGTTGTATGCTGAAAAAAGAACACAAAGTATAAATTTTTCAAATTACAAAATTTCACTACGATTTAATTCTTGAAGTAAAATTGTGAGAATTTTTTGAAATATTTGACACGGGGGGAAAAAAGTTTCATGCAATTACGCATTATTTTAAAGTAAACTATAAGTTTTATGAAAGAGAACAAAAATTTCGATACTGATAAATATTTTAAATGAATCTCAGAAATGCATTGAAGGCATTTAAATTTTAAAAAAATATATTAATTTACATCCATTATCAATAAATACTAATAAAAAAATTGTACAGATAGCTCTTGAAACGTTTGGATGTTTGATTAAACATATATAAGTGTTAAAAATCCACCTTTAGGGGGAAAACCTAGTTATATGCTAACATTCACTGAAAAAAACTTTCAAAAAAAAAATAATACTATTTGATAAAAACATTTAATTTTTTTAATTTTAATTTTATAGTTTTTCATTCCACTCTGTGTTAAAATTATTTAAACACGTATCTGCGAAAAAAATTATATTATACAAAACTAACTTATTAATTATTTTTAATAAAATTGATTAAAAATGCTCATTTAGCAATTAATTGTGACATACCATTTGCTTACATAATGGCAGCACTGAAAATGAAGTAAATTTCAGATCAGTGGGGATGCAGCAAGTGAATTCAATCATTGAAGAAGAGAGAATTAATTTACGGGTGGGAAAAATAAGCAGAAATGAACAAAATCGAATTGTTGAAAAAGATAGAAATTACTTTAAATGATTAAAAATCAGAAAAAACCTTTTTGAAGGCAAAAAAAAAAAAAAAAGTACATTAAAATAACAGAGGATCATGTTAAAATAAGTATTTATCAGTAAAAATAATTTACGTGGGAAAAATTAGCAGAAATGAAAAAAAGAGATCATCCACGATTCGAACTCGCAGAGACACAATCTGCTTTACGGTGTAAATTAAGCGAAGCGCTATCCGAATGTGCTAGAGGGACCCGTAGCGAAAAATGAAAATAGGCAACAATAATGAATGGGAGGATAAAAAAGTAATTTTTTCACTCGCATTTTTTTTTTTTTACTCGCCAAAGTTACTGATTTCCCCCTGTTTAAGGCAGAATTTTTTTAGTGTAATCCTTGAGTTAGATCCGGTCTAAGGCGAAACGGGTCAACTGTCTTTGGCGCAAAGCTAATTTTCGACGCCAATGTTTGGCTAAATGTAAAATCGCGTATTTTAAATTATTTTAAAAATCATTACCTTCATTTTAAGGGCATAATTTTTACGTTAATGCTCTCAAAAATCACCAACTATTTGCAAAAAAAACGTACTTTGAAATAAAAAATGTACAAGTTACTACTTTTTAATTTATTTCTCAGAAAAACATAAGTTTACGAAAATCACAATTTTTTTTTTTAAATCCGTAATTTTGAAGCAATTTTTTCAATCTTCGTATATGTTACGGATAATATTACTGTACACACGAAAAAAAGGTTTTGTGAGATTATCTTCTAAAATGACGAAGTTATTCAATGTGAAGTAAAAATTAAGACTACTTTTTAAAAATTCTTTAAAAAAATTTTTTTTGGAATTTTATTTTTTAAATGAATGGATCTAAAAGAGAAAGGCTTGAAGTTAATTAGTGTAGAATATCGATTTAATAACACGAAAAGTAATTCATACCCAACGATTTAGAAATAATTTTCAAAAAAACAATAGTTTTAACACTATTTAAAAAATTCGAAAAAAAATAGAAAATATCATTTATTTTACGAAAAAAATTATACCGTGTCGTGGCGAAATAAATGATCTTTCGTATTCTGTAATTATTTTTTGTCTAATTTTGACACCGAAAATTAGATGACAATTTTAATATGGTGGAAAACGTAAGATTACCGCTCGGCCGAAACGGAAGGGAAGTTCCGCCAAGTAAACAACCGGTAGAAGTAAAACAATTAGGCGTTTTAAGGTTTTTAATTAATATCTTTTTAACTAATTACAATAACGGAATATAAACAGGCAATACGGCTTCCCCGAAAAATTCCCGATCTTTTGGTACCTTCTGCGACTTTCTGCGTGGTGCTGTTCGTGAGAAGATAGACGCACATAGATAGATAGATAGATACGTTTGTTTACTTACGAATTTTAATAGTGTAAGACTAGCTTTCATGGCCCGGCGTTGCACGGGCTTATACCGAGGGTATAACTTAATCCCCATGTTAATTTCCTGATTTTATTCTAACGCCAACACTTTTGTGGGGTTTGACGCGTACGATGTAAGTGCATGACCCGTGAGTGCATGTCATGGCTTTGGTGTTTAACATTTTCCCTTCTCTTCACAAATTCTCGATCCTAGTACCACTGAAGACCCGCCGTGTAGGGGCCGGATGCACGTAAAATATGTCAAGAGCTCAAATGTCCTCCCGTTGGTGTGGTGTGGTAGTTAGGAGTGGGGGGTACCAGCTCAGGTGGCGTCCGCGTCACTTGACCATGGTTGAGAATTACGCGGACCGTCCCTAAAAGGCCTCGTGTTGCTCAACAGTGGGACGTTAATATTCACTCAACTTTACAAATTCAGCACTTCCAATATTATTTTCCGAAATTACTTTGATTTCTTTGTTTCTTTCCTCTCCGCTTAGCCCGGCGTTGCACGGGCTTTTACCGAGTGAATAACTTCACCCTCATGGAAATTTCGTGTTTCCCTCAGGCCGATAGCACTTGTGTGTGCGCGCGATGTGAGTGATTTCTTTAACTATGTCATAAAAACTCCCTTTTTCGAAATTTGTTTTTGCGTTGGTGTGGTGTGGTAATTCTTAAAGATGGGTGAAAGCTCAGGTGTCGTCCTCGTCACTTGAGAATGGGTGAAAATTTCGAGGTCCGTCACCAAAAATTTTCGAATAGGCAAACAGGGTGAATTTTAAAATCACCCACTCACTTTCCAATTCTTTCGTTGCAATTTTTTATTTCCCGGAAACGAAAATGTAGTTTTTTTAAAAATAGTTGTATGCTGAAAAAAAGACAGAAAGTATAAATTTTTCAAATTACAAAATTTGACTACTATTTTAATTCTTGGAGTAAAATTGTGAGGATTTTTTTGAAATATTCGACTCGGGGGGAAAAAGTTTCATGCAATTACCTTTATAAAAGAAGTTATTAAATTATTGATTTAACTAGTTTGAGTGTTTTATTAAAATTTGTTCAAATAAGTTTTCGGCTTTTTATTTTTTAAATCACTGATCCTGAAAGTTTTAAAAATCATTTTTATATAAACGCAACGATATTGATTCATATGAGAAAAAATCATAAAATATGCAAAACAGCATTGTTTTGTAAAAAAAAAAAAAAGTTGTTTTTTTTTCTATAAATTCTTTAAAGAAAGATAGTTTCTCCCGGAAACGAAACTGTAGCATTTTTAAAAATAGTTGTATGCTGAAAAAAGAACAGAAAGTATAAATTTTTCAAATTACAAAATTTCACTACTATTTTAATTCTTGAAGTAAAATTGTGAGAATTTTTTGAAATATTCGACACGGGGAAAAAAGTTTCATGCAATTACGCATTATTTTAAAGTAAACTATAAGTTTCATGAAAGAGAACAAAAATTTCGATACTGATAAATATTTTAAATTAATCTCAGAAATGCATTGAATGAATGCATTTTAATTTTAAAAAATATATTAATTTAAATCCATTATCAATAAATACTAATAAAAAAAAATTCTACAGATAGCTCTTGAAACGTTTGGATGTTTGATTTAACATATGTAAGTGTTAAAA
>BMAO01039143.1:0-18168 GCA_019973975.1 Trichonephila clavata
TAAATGAATCTCAGAAATGCATTGAATGCATTTTAATTTTAAAAAAATATATTAATTTAAATCCATTATCAATAAATACTAATAAAAAAAATTCTACAGATAGCTCTTGAAACTTTGGATGTTTGATTAAACATATATAAGTGTTAAAAATCCACTTTTGGGGGAAAACCTAGTTATATGCTAACATTTTCACTGAAAAAAAACATTCAAAAAGAAAAAAATACTATTTGATAAAAACATTTAATTTTTTTAATTTTAATTTTATAGTTTTTCATTCCACTCTGTGTTAAAATTATTTTATCTGCGAAAAAAAATTATATTTACAAAACTAACTTATTAATTATTTTAATAAAAATTGATTAAAAATGCTCATTTAGCAATTAATTGTGATATACCATTTGCTTACATAATGCAGCACTGAAAATGAAGTAAATTTCAGATCAGTGGGGATGCAGCAAGTGAATTCAATCATTGAAGAAGAGAGAATTAATTTACGGGTGGGAAAAATAAGCAGAAATGAACAAAATCGAATTGTTGAAAAAGATAGAAATTACTTGAATGATTAAAAATCAGAAAAAAACCTTTTAGAAGGCCAAAAAAAAAAAAAAAAAGTACATTAAAATAACAGAGGATCATGTTAAAATAAGTATTTATCAGTAAAATTAATTTACGTGGAAAAAATTAGCAGAAATGAAAAAAAAGAGAACCGCGGTTTCGAACTCGCAGAGACACAATCTGCTTTACGGTGTAAATGAAGCGAAGCGCTATCTGACTGTGCTACCGGGACCCGTAGCGAAAAATAAAAATAGGCAACAATAATGAATGTTAGGACGAAAAAGTAATTTTTTCACTCGCATTTTTTTTACTCGCCAAAGTTACTGATTTCCCCCTGTTTAAGGCAGAATTTTTTTAGTGTAACCCTTGGTTAGATGCGGTCGAAGGCGAAACAGATCAACTGTCTTTGGCGAAAAGCTAATTTTCGACGCCAATGTTGGCTAAATGTAAAATCGCGTATTTTAAATTATTTTAAAAATCATTACCTTCATTTTAAGGCATAATTTTTACGTTAATGCTCTCAAACATCACCAACTATTTGCAAAAATAACATACTTTGAAATAAAAAAATGTACAAATTACTACTTTTAATTTATTTCTCAGAAAACATAAGTTTACGAAAATCACAATTTTTTTTTTAAATCCGTAATTTTGAAGCAATTTTTTCAATCTTCGTATATGTTACAGATAATATTACTGTACACACGGAAAAAAGGTTTTGTGAGATTATCTTCTATAAATGACGAAGTTATTCAATGTGAAGTAAAATTAAGACTACTTTTTAAAAATTCTTTAAAAAAAAAGTTTTGGGAATTTTATTTTTTAAATGAATGGATCTAAAAGAGAAAGGCTTGAAGTTAATTAGTGTAGAATATCGATTTAATAACACGAAAAAGTAATTCATACCCAACAATTTAGAAATAATTTTCATAAAAACGCATCAGTTTTAACACTATTTTAAAAAATTCGAAAAAAATAGAAAATACCGTTATTTTACAAAAAAAATTATGCCGTGTCGTGGCGAATAAATGATCTTTCCGATTCTGTAATTATTTTGTCTAATTTCGACACCAAAAATTAGATGACAATTTTAATATGGTGGAAAACGCGTAAGATTACCGCTCGGCCGAAACGGAAGGGAAGTTCCGCCAAGTAAACAACCGGCAGGAGTAAAACAATTAGGCGTTTTAAGGTTTTTAATTAATATCTTTTTAACTAATTACAATATCGGAATGTAAATGGGCAATACGGCTTCCCCGGAAAATTCCCCATCTTTTGGTACCTTCCGCGACTTTCTGCGTGGTGCGGTTCGTGAGAAGATAGACGCACATAGATAGATACGTTTGTTTACCTTCGAATTTTAATAGTGTAGATTTTAAAGTCTATAAATAATGCTAAATTATTCGTCTGTTTAGATAAATTACAATGTTTTAATATTATGTGCTTAACCAGCAAATGAAAAGTTAAGTCTTTGTATAAATATTCTAAATTTTTTTTCAAAAGGACAGTACAAGAATTCAAAGGACTGCATTTTATTTTTAGTGAAAAGTCACAATTTTGTTGAACTGTAGAGGGTACACTTAAGGGAAAAAATAATTTAGCTAGTAATTAGGATTTTTATGTAAAAGAAACATTTTCTGTATTTGCAAACTATGGTAAATATTTAAAATATTTTGTTTTTAAAGGTTAATTCATAATTAGATGAAAATGCATGAAGGACACTAGTGGGCTTTCAAAAGTTATGTAGAGGGTAGTGTAATTCACAAAATTTTTCCAGAATGAACATTAAAATACTTATATATGTATTTTTCTTTGGTTAATTTATATGGATTTGTTAAAGCAATAACATTTTTTAAATAACGTTTTTTCAAAGATTAAAAATTTTAGTCTTAATTTCTTTATGATTTTATCTATTAAACTTTGACAGTGTCATACTAAATTTAAAAATGATTTTGTGTGAATGTTACCCTGGGTAGCAGTGTAATGAATAATACTGTGTATTATTTCTACTAACTTGTGATGGATTCTATACAAAAATAATGATTACTATTTCTCTTTCAATTTAACTCTTATGCAAATTCATAATTTGTTTTAATTGCATTTTAATGTATAGAAACAATTTTTTAAAAAAAATTCAAAATCAAACTTATTGGTATTTAAATATCCTCATGGGGGGGGGGCACACCTAAACAGATCTGGTTTGATAAGTTCCCCAATTTTCTTTTATGTAATGCTAATTTTGATTCTTGCTCTGGACTTGATGATGCAATAGGAGCTATTGCTTTAAAAAATCTTTGTAATTTTTATTGTATTTTGAAATTGCATTAGGCTGCCAATCTAGACCAATACCTAAGTCTAGTTCAAGGTAAAAAGAAAAAAAATTGAAGTGATTTTAATGAGGCATTTGAATATTCAGTTTTTATGTATTCATATTTTTTTTATAAATCTTCTAAATCAAACCTTAATTTTCAATATTTAATAATTATTTTGTACTTCAGTTTTATTTTTTCAAAATTTATGGGGATCTTATTCAATATTTCTTTTTAAAATCTCATTGTTTTTATCTAAAGGGCTTTTAAAGGGTATTTTTAATGTATATGTGTGAGTAAATTTTTTAATCAATTTCATAAATTATTTGTAGGTGAAGCTATGAAAATAGCTGGAGTTAAATTTGATCACGTTTTCTGCTCTCCATCTCTTAGGTGTGTGGAAACATGTACAAATGCATTGAAAGGTAAAATAAATTGAATAACATATCATTAAAAGTTTTTAAAATGTGCCTTATTTTTACAGTAAAAAATGGAATTTTTATTTTAAAATAGTTTTTTAAATGTCTTATAAAAATCAGTTATATACTATTTTCACTATTATTTCTGCTATATTTTATAAAATGTATCATTAAAGCTGTTAATAAATTTGATTTATTGATATTTGCAAGAAATTTCATGGTGAGAATATATGGTAACTTATCTGAGCTAAAACAATATCATAGAGGCTTGGTATTAGAAATCAGGGCAGGAAAATTATAATACATTATAAAATAAATTTCATTTGGTCTTTATTTAGAATCTTTAAAAAATTTTCTTATAAAAGACGGAATTAGTGTTATTTAGCTCATAAAATTAAAATTTAATATTTGAAATTGAAGTTTGTTCATAATTCAATAAATTGAGTGAATCGTTTTACTGTTACTATTTATATATACACACATTGTTTTTTTTCTCAAATCAACAGAATTCTAAATTAAAAAATATTGCAACTTTTGTTTTAATTCACCATGAATAAAGTCCTCATGCTTCATTATTATATTCAGTATGATATTGGAATGTGTAGTATTCATTTCGTGAAGAATTTGCCTATTAAGAATTAATGTTAAAAACAATCCAGTTAGTGAAATTAAACAACAAATCATTACACAAAAGTGATTTCTAGCTTTATCTCAACTTAATATTGGTCTGATTTTCTGTACTGTTAAGGAATATATGAATCCTTTTCTTTGTTTGTATAGGTATTGCGTTTTTCATATTGAGATTTTTTTATTTTAATAAGTATCTATTAATGGTAATTTTGAGTATTATATGTATAATACATGTGTAATCAATACTTAAGATACATGATAGAGCTATTTCTTTACAAAGATTATTGTAATGTACAAATACAGTCAACCCTCCATGTTGCGAACCTCTACATAGCAAACTTTTTCTTGGAACCAAGTGCATTTCATGATTTTCTTCGAAAAATAACCTCCCAATGGCATTTTCTATGTAACAAACTTTTTCTCTTGTGATTCAATTTTTTTCTCTCTATTTTTGAAGTATTTCTGGGCATTTCTTCAAGTTTTGTCTCTTTTAACAAATTTTATGGTGGTCACAAATATTGATCTTGTTTTATCAGGTGCCCAACTTGCAGAGAGCAATAGAATTCTGTGTTTCATCTGAAGTGCAATCTTGAACCCCCATTGTCCAATTCACTAGAAACATGTTCCATATCTCCTTTCACCCTCAGTGGAGTTGTCTTGTGTCCCTGTGTCCTTTAACTAGTCTCCAGTCATTTGAAGTGTTAGTCAGTTGTACTGGTAACTTCATTTCTTATAGCTCAAAAATGTCAAAATTTAAGTGTTGGAGCATCAAAGAAAAAAATTAATTCTTCAGGAAGTGGATAAATGCATTAAAAAAAGGATATTGCTTTAAAATTTGGTATTTCTCCAAACAGCTTATCAACTATTATAAAAAATCGAGATAAGCTACAAAGTTATGGTTAATCGAATTCTAGTTCAAAACTTTAAAAAGCATGCATTTATAAAGATGCCAACAAGGCAGTTTTGAAGTGGAAAAATTTTTTAAGGAAAGACAAGGAAAAATATGCCTGAAGGGATTTTTGGTGCATTAGAAGGATGTGAGGCGTATCATGAAACAAAGCACCTTTTCAAACAAAAAAATTCAATCAAAATTAACAAATTTTATGAGTAAATAAATTTAAGGATGCATGTGTGGTAATGTATGTTTAGAATTCCTTGTTATAAAATAATGCTTGCTTAAAATTACTTAAATGCTTTAAACTAGAAAATGTCCTTAAAATTCATTAATTTTAATAGAAAATTATCTTTTTAATGATGAAAATACAGTGTATTCTTTAATCTTGAGCTACACTCTTTATTCTTGTTTTCCTTATAGTTTTTCTTTCTTTCCTTTTTTTTTTTTTGATGGGTAAGATATATAAAATAAATAGATATTAACTTACAAAAAGTTTTGATTAATTATTTTTTTACTATTTAGTGTTTATGAATTTAAAAATTAGTTTTATGTGGTTTATAAAGTGTATTGAAAGATAAACCTCTATATAACAAACTTTTTTGGGATTTCGTGAGTTCATTATATAAAGGCCCAACTGTATTTGTTTTTATTTATGAATAAGTTAGCTTATGTATATATCTACACACACTTGTATAATTAAATTATAACTTAACCAAATTTCTAATTCTCATTTAATATTTTTTTTTCTGCTTTACATTTTGCATTAAAAAGTTCAACAGATAATATTTTCTCAGCAAGGATCACTTTTCTTGAAATTCCAACCCTATTTCATTTCCTCTTATGATCAGACTGCACTTTCTCTCATTTTACCCTTCATTTGAAATTTAAGATGAAAGAGGGTGATTATGAAAAAACAAATAACTATACTATTCAATTCCACATTCTCAGTTGACATTGGTTTGCATTGCTTTATAGACTCACTATTGTAGGTTCTCTGTATGTTCTTGGAATGGAGTAAAAAAATTAGGTATCCGAAAAGTCTTGATATAATTTTTTAAGCTTTACACACACATCCATTTATATATTGTTAGTTTTTTGGTAGCAACTATTGCTTTTTGCTATGTTGTTAGACTTAAAATGCCTTTCTGGGGGTCACAAGCAGGAGTTTGTGTAGCCATTACTGAGGCTCCTGAAACAATATTGACACTAACTTTACATCCCCCAACTTATCTCTTTTACTCAAATAACTCATTTAATAAAAATACTACATGGTTAAGATGTTTTGTTTACTGTTATGTAATTAGTTTTTTCACATAAATAATAATCAATACAAATTTAATTATTTTTGTTCAGCTGGTAATACAGAAAAATATAACGCTTTTTTTTGCATTGTTGTGACATGGCTATAAATAGACTGGTAAATTGAAGGAAGTCAAATGTTTCACCATACTTTCCTTGTAGTGTGCTTATTCCCTCCATGTCACTCCTGCTTGCTAAATGCAGTTTTCTGTCACACCTTCAGTTGTGATAGGTTAATATTTACTGCTTTGAGCTATACTGTGTCCAATCATTTTGGTTGCATCTGTTGCACTCCTCTTTCATTGTTGTATGACTTTGACAGCTTAATTTAAAACACTAACAAATTCTTTTAAAAGGTGTTTTATTATGCTCATATTATATTACATATTTTGCACTGCATTATTTTGTTTACTCTATTGTATTTGAATCATAAAATGAATTATTAGCTAAAATCTGGACCTACACTGAAACAGTAGAAAGATGAAATTGAGTCATATGAGGGATCATTAACCTTGCAGTTTATCAATGAATAAAAATTAAAAAATACAACCTTTGACAGTAAAGTTTGATGAATAGTCCTGTAACATTAACACAGATGAAATATTAACAAAAGTTACCTTACTGTCCTTCAAAATAGTCGCCTCTCTTAACTACACCTCTAAGATCTGCTATACATGTCCTGGAAAGCTTTGCAGGAAGTCTTCTTTTGGGATGGAGTTCAAAAGCCTCATCACATTTCGTTGAATGTCAGGAATAGCATCAAATCTTTCCTTTCAAAGCAAGTTTGAATGGATGGAAATAGGAAGAAGTCTGGAGTATTGAGATCCGGCGAGTATAGTGGATGTTCAGTTTGTATTACCCCCTTTTTTGAGGATATTGGCTGTGTGAAGGTGAGCATTATCCTGAACAAAAAAAACCATAAACCTATCTGTGCATACTGGGGTTGTATCCTGCATAGACATTTCATGAAACAGGTCAAAGCATTGGTCGCCATTCTTGCATCATTCATCGTCACTCTCTCTGATAGAAATTCCTTGTGGATAATACCTTGACTATCAAAAAAGGTGATAAACATCATTTTGATGCATGATTTTTCTGCTCTGACCTTTTTTTTTACAAGGTGTTCTGGGAGAACACTGTTCCTTGCTTTGCCGTTTTGTTTCAGGGTCCTACTTAAGACTCATCTTCAGTGACAAAACAGTTAAAGATTCTTACTTGATCTTCGTAAACATGTACCAGCATTGCATAAGTTTCTTTTGGTGTTTTGCGAAGCTTAAAACAAACTTTAAATGTATCTTATGTTGTTAATTTTCCTGTTCTCAGTTTAGTACCAATGCACTAAACAAGTACTTTGTAAAACAAGTCTTACATGGAACACAAACAACACTCAACAGAACAACAGTTGGGGAAGATGGTCAACACCTGTTGCTACGCGTGTGTAGCATTTTGTTTCGCCAGGGTTGCCAGATCAGCCGTTCTGACATGATTTGTCAAACTTTATTGCCAGAGTTTGTATATTGTGATGAATATTTATCATTTTGATTCACTTATTTATGTAATAAAGATGTGGAAAGATCTGTCTTTGCTCTATGTGACAAACTTTATCAAATGTAATTATGAAAATCACCGGATTCTGATATTATTTGCAATCAAAACACAACAAACAGATTAATAATATTGATTTTTTTAAATAAAAAAAACAAGAACTTGCTTCAATTTAAAATATGATGCAAAAGCCCACACCTTGTAGTATCAATAAAAAGTAGTAAAAGTGTTATGTAGTATTCATGCTAATTGAAAAAGCTAGAGACACTATAATAGAGCAGAATAATTAATTGTTCTGGCAACAAAAGAAATAATGAATACCAAATTGAGGGTTAAAGCAACAAAATATGTTTTATACACAAAATTTACATATTTTGTAATGTACCTACCCTAATTTTAATATGGTCAAAATTAGGGTAGGAGGTAT
Source organism: Trichonephila clavata (assembly GCA_019973975.1). Lineage (NCBI taxonomy): Eukaryota > Metazoa > Arthropoda > Arachnida > Araneae > Nephilidae > Trichonephila > Trichonephila clavata. Next base: position 8,080 of record BMAO01039143.1, read on the forward strand.
TTGTCTTGTAAAATCTGTTATTCAAATAGAGGGTGATGCATTTTTTCTAATGTATATCAAAATGTACATTAGAGATGAGGATGTACATTACATTCCTCATTACCCTATGAGATTGAGCCAAAAATTCAGCCTATAGAACCTTTTAAAATTCCTAGAGTTGGAATAGATTCTTAAAAGAATTTTTTTTCTCATTAAAAAGGGGATTAATTGTGTAAAAATAATATTTTTTCTGCCAATTAAAAGCTAAACTTTTCATTCTATGTTAAGTAAGTTCAATTTACTTTGGAAATGACCTTTGTATGTTCCTTTCTATTGAGGAAAGTTGTTGTTGCTAACCCTCCAGGGTCAGACAAAATCAGTGAAATCGTTGACTCTCAAAAAGTCCAGCACAAGAAAGGGATCCGTGTAGATATCTTTGCTTGTGAGATCCATACAATGCGTTGTGCTCCAGGAAGCCTGGTGATCTTGACACCTTGCACAGATGGAGAAGATCTTATTCGCTGAGAATGAAAGGCACTTGATGTGACCAGTGGCAGCGTTAGGTGTCAGCGACCGCCAACGGCCTCGCGAAATTTTTAATCATTTAAATTAAATTAAAATTTTTAATTATAAAAAATTCTATTTGTGTAATTTTTGTCATCATTTAATTAGCAATAAATCTCGTTTACTCATACATTAGTTTAACTATAATTCGGCCTTTTTTATGTAATTTAACGTTTTCCTGACTGGGAAAAAAGGAGGCCTCATGAACCCTAATTTCGCCGACGTCCACGCGTGGTCTAGCGCCGCCACTGGATGTGACCACTAGCACGACAAGAAAGTGTAGTCTGGGAGCATCTGTCACTCTTGAGAGCTAGGGCCAGTCCTGGTCTATTACCCGCATACCAATGATGAGTGGGAAGCACCCTCCACTCTACCAAATTTTGGATTTTTTTAACAAGTATAATTCCAGATAGGTAAGGGCAGTTGTAGAAGAAGTTGGAAGATTACAGCCCTCCTTTGCTAGTTTGCTATAAAGTTTGATTGCCATAAAGTTTGACATGAGATGGGATCCACTGAAAATGAATATCATGGTGTAAGCGATATATGTTTCAGTTTGTGTAAGATGGAGACACTGGTTTTTGTCGCCTACAGTAAACCATTTGTAAAGGTGTTGAAGTGAACTACGGCTATCAGAGAGAATCCAAAGATAACTGTAATTCTTCTTAGATGGATTGGCCTTGAGTCCTGCGTCAATGGCTATTAGTTCACTTTTAAAAACTGAGCAGAAATCTGGATTACGATTTTTCAGGGACAATTTTTCCTAAGGTGTTTCAATATAGATACCACTACCCACCTGGTTAGATACAAGGAAAGTTATTGTTCATGGGAAAAAAATTTTACCATCAGAAGTAATTTGCATCTGAATATCTCTTATTTATTTTCAAATAATGTGATAAAATATACTTTCTACTTTTGCATATATTTTTTTTATTGACTTTTGGTTTAATGAAACAGTCCTTCATAAAAAGCATAACATGCTTGCCATTCCCATCTCTAATTAAATTTCTTTCCAAATGGCACATTTTTTATTAAAAAATGTTGATAGTTATTTATTACTCTATTTTTTCAGCCTCTGAGCAAACTCACTTACCTATCAATATTGAACCTGGGTTGTTTGAATGGTTATCATGGTATAGAGATGGAATGCCAAAATGGATGAGTTTGGAAGAATTAAAAAATTGTGGTTTCAACATTGTAATGGATTATGAACCAGTAATTAAAGCAACAGATGTTACTAATGTAAAGGAGACTAGTGAAGAATACTACATGCGAAACTATCTTGTTTCTTCGAAATTGGTGGAAAAATATTCTGGTAAGGTTTTTTAATTCTTTGAAGGTGGATAAATGTTTTTTATTTTTGTATTTTGCTTGTTATTTGTTTTGAAATGTTTTTTTTTTGTCATTTGTAAAATTTCTATATGGTGTTTTGTTGAAAAAGTTTTGGTGAACGAATTGCCTGAATGCTTTTGTCATGTTCAAAAAAATGGAGGTTATGGGGGTGGGGGAGGGGGGGTGAAGAAAGATAATTTACAAATTTACTAATGCAATAAATAAGGAGGGAATCAATCCAAAAAGGAAGATGTGAACCACTTCTACATATCTGAGTTTCTAACATTAGCAAAATGGGTCGCAAAAGTATTATTAGGTGGTAAGAACACTTTTCACTTTATAGAAAAACATAAAATCTAACTAGAGAGCAGAGTATAAAATCATAAAACTAAAACACACATAAAATGATTCAAAATCAGAATTTACAAGTTTGAGGCTTCTTCTGCTGCTTGCAGAGGCGAAAAACCATCAGAGTTGTTCATGTATTGTTTCTTACAAGTGAGGTGCTGTGTATAAATGTCAACCACCATAGAGAATCTAAAATGTAGTGTTCGTAGCAATTGGTGTCAGAAATTTGCGCATTCACATTGCAAAAGAAGTTTTTAAAATTTTTTTTATTCCGGGAATTTTACAACTTTTTTTAGCCAGAGTTCAATATAATTTATAAATCATATTTCTAAAATTTCAATTAATCATGATTAAAATTTTATGTAATCATTTAAAAATCGAATTTCTCCATTAAGTTTAAATTAAGGGTAAAAACTGTGAATTTTTTTATTAATAAATTTTCAGATATACTTCATAATTAATTATAGCCGTGGTCAACATGTATCAAAACGAGTCAAATTTAAGCTGTCTCAAAGAATAATTCCTTAATGTTTTAGTCATAATTAACTGTCTGATAGCATATCAATTAAAATTTTTTAACTCTTTGGTATTTAAAAATGCGCATGTTGGTGTAGAATAATCAAACCTGAATGTATTAAAAATAGACTTATTTTATACAGAATGTAGTTCGTTCAGTATTCTGTTCTTAATGATTTAGAAAAAGATGTTTTTTGCTTTATACAGCTTACTTTATAATTTGTTGTGTATTTTCCAACCAAAATTACTTCATTAGAGATATTTAAGATTTGACAAAATTTAGAAGAAAAGACAAGTAATTTATATATATATAAAAATTTTTAAGTCTATTCCTACTTTGAATGGATGAATAGAAAGTATTTTATTAACGATTGAAAATTTGGTCAATATATGTATATATATATCCCTACATATATGCATATATACTAGCTGACCCGGCAAACGTTGTTTTGCCAAATAACCGCCCATAAAGTAAATTTGTAAAAATTTATGAGGTTGGTTTGGCATTGACAGCAATGAGCCCACTTTGTGATAAACTTGGCCTTTGATTTTGAATGTTGAATTAAATTGTTGACCATTTGCAGCATTATTTTTAACCATTTCTGTTGCTCCGAATGATGTCATTTGGAAACATGAATTGAATGTTCGAATTGACTTCAGGAACAGGTTAGAATCGGAATCCGTTCAATGGTTCAGGTAGTGTTTCAATTTCCGGTAGTTGCACTTTTCCTGACGCACAACACAACCCGGCTGTCTCATTTTTAAATTTAAGCGCATTACAATGCGGACATTCCTTGTCCATAACACTAACTGTCACATTCGAATGAGCTTAATATTTAACATTGGGCTCATACTCGAATGCTAGACGATGGAATGAATAGGATGTAAATGCTCGATGTACTTGTTGGCGTTGTTGATCACTTGCTCTGAGTGGGTAAAATAGAAATCGACGCACTTGTCTTTGTTGATTTTGTTGAACTTGTACTTCTTGTGATAGTGATTTACGCAACTGCGCCATATTCACACGCACATCTTCATTATCATGATGGATTTGTTCGTCTGTTCTTTGAGCTCTTCTATTTCACATTGCTGTAGATTTACTAATTCAATGGCCTAAATCAGACCCTTTGCGTCTTGTTGGCATTATTTACTGTACAAAACACACAAATATATCAAATTGAAATATTTAATGCTAGAAAACAGTATACTGATAATGTATCTGTTCTTTTATTATTTTGCCTCTACCTTTCACAATTATAAAATAAGATTTCTCTTTACATTGAAATTATTCTCGAAAATTTTGAGTGCACTGAGTATTACAGTTTTATTAATTGGCGTTTAATAATGAATAAACTAATAAATAATAAATAAGAACTCAAAATGTTTCAATCATCTGTGCTTTTCGAAATATCATAAAACTCTTTCACATGGATTAAAGCTCAACAGAAATATATTATTTACAACTTCCCTAAATAACAGTGATGTATTTATCTTCCTATAATTTTTCTTTGGGTCTGGGTTTTCTTTTTTTGGGTCTGGGTTTTCTCTGACAGAGTAGTATTTTCACATCTGGCGCGAAACCGATTTTCGACGCCAAGCGAAACAACAGACATGGGTTTTAAGGTTTTTAATTAATATCTTCTCAACTAATTGCAATATCAGAATGAAAAATAGTTTACGTCCTATTCTCAGACCTCCTGAATTAACGCACAAAATTTCATAAGAATCGGCCCAGCCGTTTCGGAGGAGTTTGGTTACAAACACTGTGACACGAGAATTTTAAATATTAGATATATATATATATGGAGAGAGTGAACTAAAATTAGGAATTGAAAAAAGAGCATGATTTGTCTGCATTGTTGTAACAATGCACACCCGGTTTGACTAATTTGGCTGAAAAACCGGTTTTTGACACCAACTTTTGTCATTGTTTTAACTGTTATATTGTTACAACAATGGAGACAAATCTAATTTGGCATCGAAAACCAGTAATTAAATTAATGAATTAATGTTTGAAAAAAAACTGTATTAACATCAAGTGTCATCCACTACAGGTTTAAAAAAATTTATTTGAACTTGATTGGATGAATAGAAAGAGCTTGATTGAAAATTTAAACAAGATAAATATGTATAGAGAGAGTGAGCTCATAGTAGGAATTGAATAATTTAAAAATCAAACAATTAAGGGGGTTCACCCATGTAACTGCCTGTTTTTTAAGCATTTTTAGATAATTTTTTTTGAAGACCAGTAAAAAGATAGAACTTTAAGCTTTTTATCATTTATTTACATGTATTTTAATGTATATAAATGTTTAGCCAAAAATACCCAATAGAATGTGAGTTATAGCGCTTTGAACACAATTGCCTCGAAAAAATGGATGCTCACTTCCTCCACAATTCCAGCTGCTTGACTTATCTGAAATAAAAATTAGTGGTGTTTTAATCTTTAAGCTTAAATGCAGAGAATGGACTATACTCAATTGAAAATTATCAAAAATTGGATTTTTGGTAGACCTCTGAATAGAAAGTTTCAAATTTCATGGTTTTTTTTGTTATAAAAAATAGGAATATTTTGAATTTCATAATAATCATAGTCCATTTGGTGCGGATATATGTGCTGAGTCTACTCTATAAATTTGAAGTCATTCAGTCTAACCGTTCTTGATATATGATGGAGGAAAGTTTGAAAAACACAGTTTTGAGAAAAACGCATTTAAAGCTCAATCATTTCAAGTCCGATTAAAACAATGAAAATCTTATCTTACCCTCAATCGGCGATGCCTGGCAGCGAAGACCAAAACAAGTTATACAAATTTTTTAATAACTATTGGTATTTCCTTTTAAATGTCCACAAACTTGTCTACTTGTACGAACGTATATTTGCATGGAAGGGTCAATGGTATCAAGCTGACTGTACACAGTAGGCCCAGCCTTTGATTGTCAACTCAGCACTGCAAACAGCTGCTCTTCTTACACTTGCTTCTTTATAATGACTTTGAATTTTAAAAAATTACTTTACCACTGTTTTCTCGACATGTTAAAAAAGCAATTAATGGGAATTTTTTTTTGATTTTTTGAACCCATTACCTGGGTTTACCCCCTTAATGCTTTAAATTTTGCAAAATTTTATATATTTCTCTTAAAAATTTTCAAGATAAAACCTTCATAATAATTGTGATGAATTGACAAAAAAAAATTATGTTATAGTTCTTTTTCTTAAACAATTTTCTTATTTATAGTTTTTCTTCTTATACTGATTTTTTTTCAGTTTTAACATGACTACTGTAGCCAAGTGGCTAAGTTCTAAATCTTATGACCAGTATTTTCTTAAAACATGAGTCATGGGTTGAAGTCTTAATACCATTGAAGTATTACTTTGTGGCAGGGTTGATGCATGCTAAATATGTCGGGAGACTCGAAGACCTCGCAAGGTGTACCATGGAAACTAGTAGAGGGAGCAAGTTTAGTTGTCATTTGATTACAATTCAAAATTATACCCCTCAGGGGGCTCACCTTCTTAGGTGAGTACGGGTGTCACAATCCCGAGGTGCCCTAGTGATCTTTTCCTTTTCCCACGGGGTTTACTGTCTTTGTAAACACAGGCTTCACGAACCCGGGGTACCTAGTGATCCTTCTCTATTTTCGACCCTCTTTCTTGTCATTCAATTCATTCTTCTTTCTCTTCTCGTATAGACACAGATATTAAAACAAATGTTTGGTGCAGTATAGGCGAAATCGCTCTTGCGCCAATAAACCCAAAATCACTCACTCAATTCAAAATTATAAAGTCCATCACCAAAAAGCCGTCATCTTACTTCAAAGTGTGACATTAATAAATAACCAAGCAGTTCATTTTTTTCCTTGACAATTTAAAAATATTTCTATAAACATTGAATTTTTCTTATTTGGGAAATTTAAAATGTTGTAACTGAGAATCTTAATATTGCTTATCATATTGAATAGATATGTAATAATATTTTCAAGATTTTAAATTTAATTTCTTCATAAAGTATAATGGACAACCTTATCTAAATTACTCCATAAGCCTTTATTTTATGAGTGAATTACTGTTATTGCAGAAAAGATTGAAGTTTTTATACAGAACATATAAGAAGAAAAAGAGCTCACATAGGTAATTGTGGAACCTTAGAGAAAGCTCTATTATCCACTCAATTAGATTAATTGAGAAAAGAGAAGAATTTGTTGAAATTACGTAAGAATAGCAGTCCACATTCAGAGCAGCACAGCTACACTGGTGGAGAGGGAGTGGGAGACCACAGTTTGGGTTTCGCCATCAAAGAGCAAGAGAAAAGGATGTCACATCTGACAATTAAGCCATTTTTACGACTGGCTGCAGCATTTCGACGAAACGAGGAGATAAGGGATGAGTTTCTTTAATAGAAAGGATTAAAGAGAATATTTTTACATCTGTTTTATTACCTTTTAAATAACTGTGTGTGGTTATTGGAGGGAAATTTTAAATTATTTTTTTTTGCTTGGAAGAAAGTGAGGAAAGGTAGAGAAGTTTAAAATAAGACCATGAGGGTTTAAGTTACCATTCCAAACACATTTAAAAGTTTGTATGGTGGGTGAGGGAAATAGTTGAGTCAATGAAGTCTTGCAAAAGAAAACAACTAGTGATAAGATTTTAACGTAAAAGTAAAAATTTTGAAAAAAGAATTTCCTAATTTGCATTAAGACATTCCCATCTTTCTCAAAGCTGGGAAGTGTTGATATGAGTGGTTAATATTTGCTCTAGGTCTTTTAGCAGAGCTAGGGACAGCATTGTCATAAGCCAAGATTTCCCTGATAGATTCATTTGGAATATGTGGGAGCTGGTTGAAAAAATTTTGATTGTTTTTTAATGAAATCAAGTGGCAGAATATTAAGATCTTTATGCAAGACTTCCTTCCTGATAAACCAAGGTGCATTGGCTGCTCTACACAGTTGAATGTTTTGAAAAGTGTGCAATCTTTTCAGTGTAATTGCTGCACCTGCCCAAAAGGGAGATTTGTACAGCTTGATGGGCAATAAATGGCTTGATGTAACAGAACCTTGTGCCTTAATGCAAGATTACTCTTGGGTAAAATCAAGGATTTAGGGTGCTTTCATTCCAGTTGCCTTTTGGTGGACGGAATGGATGTCTTGGGCAAAGTTTAATTTAGTGTCAAGTAGTAACCTAGGTACTTATACTCAGAAACCTAGAGGATGGGCTGATAAATGTTGACATGTGGGAGGTTTCTGATGACCACTGTCTTGCAAAGAAGAGGCATACACTTTTAGATGCATTTCCCTTGATTTAAAAAAAAAAAAAGCTCACATAAGCATTTTTTTACTTTGGCTTTCATTTCTTACCAAACAAAATTGTTTTTATGATTATAAATACTCTATATAACTATAGTAATCATTTTTTCAAATTTAAAATATCCTGAATTTATTTTAGTAATATGAAAAGAGCAAAACATTAATATGTTAAAAATTTACATGAATAATTGTTTGATGTTTTCTCTAATAAAATATTCTTTTAATAATTATACTCAATTTTAGCAATATCTTTGCAATGCATAATTAATTCTATTTTTTTGTCTAAAAAAAACTACATTATATCATAAGTATATATAAATTTTTCTTTTAGGTAATCTTCTGTTTGTTGCACATGCTGCATCTTTAGACACATGCAGTCGTCAGTTAACTGGTAAACCACCTAGAAATGAGCAAGATTTGTTAACTATTGTACCCAAAGCAACTTATGCAAGTGTTGCTGTGGTAGAACAGCTTTCTAATGGGTTGTGGCAGTTGACAGAACCACCATTTCCTCCCTTAATGCACACAAATAATGTCAATTTTGAGTGGAAAATTTTGTTAGATTGATGTAGGATTTATTAACAATAGTTCTAATTGCATATGCTTTATAAAGTATTGGAAATTGTTTGCAAAAATAGATTTGTGGATTAGGACAATATGAAACATTTTTGTATAACTGTTTCTAATTGCAAACTTATTTAAATTTATTTTATATTGTTTCTAAACTTAATTGCTTTTGAAATTTTTACTGTAGAAAGTTAAAATACCTTGCTCTACAAAATCTTTTGATTATGAATGTAAAGTATGGATTTTTTTTATATATTATTGAAAAAAAGGTACTTGTTAATTCTTTAAAGTTTGAAAGACTGCGATATATTTTATGACAACTTTCTATTTTTATGTAGATAAAAATGTTAAAATTGTCTTAATATAGAACTCTCTCCAGCATAAGTGTTCAAAATTTATTTTTTCTGGGATGTGAATATATTTGAGTTAAAAGTCTTGATATTAACATCTGTATAATAATATTGATTAGATTTTCTCTTTGAATTTTGTCATTATTTGACCTAATCATTTTTGTCTTCATTGAATCCTAATTTTCTTTTTTAATATAAACAATTAAAGATGATCTTTGTGTTTAAATTTAATAGTTGATTTATTTATCTTTAATGGTAAGATAGTTTGCAAGAGGGAAGATAATTGGATGATTCAAAATACTACTTATTCTTTTCTAAATGAAAATTTTTTTAATGTAATCTCATATTTTTCGTTGTTATATGTATATACTTATTTTATCCCCCCTCTCCCATAAAGTTTTAGGAAAATTTATTGAATATTCTATTAATGAAAAACAAGTATTTTCGTAACAGTATTTCGTGTTAGGTTTCGAGGGTTAACTCTTATGTGTTTAACACTTTCATCGTGGCAATGGCGCACCTTTGCCCCACTAAAATTGAAACATAACACAATTTCCTTTAAAACTTGTTTATTTTACTTTGAAGAATATATCAATAACAATTCTCACTATGATTTATTTGTAGATCTTGGAAAACAAATTATCTCGTCCTTCGCAATGAAAGTGTTATAAAAAAAACCTAGCTATTATATAGATATTTCAAAGAATACCTTTATGCAAGGTCCTAAAAATGAGTAAAGCTTTAAAAGGATGGTGTGTAATAAGATATATATTTTAATAAGAATGCAGGCATATTGCATCAAGATATCAATTTAAATTTTGTAATTTAAATATGGAATTGACAATCCTATATGAAAATATATCTAAAGAAAACTATGATTAAATCCAGCTTTAAAATATTTAAATGTATTAAGTAGAATTTTTGCAAGTGGGTATTTATCAGAGAGAGTTGAAGGAAAGTGTACTTGTCCTTTAATGAAGTTTATTAAGCATTTTGTAACTCCAATATTAGTTAAAAATTCTATTATTTAGTAAAAGTACTAATCGAAGTAATGTTGCACAATTAAACAGTAATGATTTATAATTTTTTTATGATAAAATATGAATCATATTTCTAATAAAAAAAACCTATA